>CAUYTI010014800.1:0-51786 GCA_963575145.1 Galago senegalensis | reverse complement strand
GAACTAACTTTAGAAAATAGTATGAATGCTTTGCTTGTTAATTAATAGTGTGTACGTGACCAGCCAACTATAAAAGGTGGTCTTGAACAATAAAGCTTTGCTACTTCCACCAGAGAGGTAGTCTCTCTCCTTCACTATAATAATTCCAGATACGAGAATGCACCTGTAGTGACGCTGTCTGTCTCTCGTGAAACCCTAACACAACAGAGCTGGGCAGGGCAGGGGGTTGCACATTTCTCTTCTTCATTGTAGTAGACAGAGGAATAAAACCAGTGGGGGCAACAAAAGGCTTTAGGGCTAAAAAATCATAACCACAACGCCACTACCATCCCTATAGACTTAATAATATTGATTAATGTCTTGAACCTACTGATATCTACATGTGTACCATCAGCTTCATTTTTACACTTTTTAAAAGTCAATCCATATATGTCTATGCACTGTAATTGGTTGAAATTTTAGGCATGCCTTTTAATTTATCTTTCCCTATTTTTTACCTGAGAATTATTTTTGTCGAAAGATTATTTTCTCTGTAGAGTATCTAGAGTTCTAAGTTTGAGATTTGTACTATTAGGCTACAATTTAACAAACTCTTATTTCTCTTGTGCTTGTGCAAATTGGTTATGAGATGGAGAATCTTTATCAGATGGAGTTTCATTTTTTCATTTTTGTAAAACTGTTTTATAGAAGGCATTGTATACTTTCGTCAGAATGTACATAAAACCCAAGTGCCTTTGTTTATGATGTTTACTATCCATTATCTCTTATTTCATTAGGGGCTGCTAATAGGTAATATTCCAATTCTATCATTATTTTCCTGGTTATTAGTGGAATGCTGCTATAAAGAGGCGCTTCTTCTCATTAACAATACACTGCCCTGAGGCAGAGATAACAAAAGGCATAGAAAATGTTTCCTTCTTTACCTTTATGTAACCATTCTTGAAATAAGTTTCTTTCCTAGTGTCTTCTAAAGTTCCTGTGGGGTAGAGATATGAGTCAAAGATCAGGGACAAAATACAGCTGCGGCTGACATTCTGGAAGGTCTGTTGACAGGAACCTGGATTCCTCCGACTCCCCTCCCGGTCCCTGGTGCTCTACGCAGCCCAGGGTAGGAAACAACCTGACGATTTAAATGGCATGTTCAGTAGCAAGACTGACCAGCGTCCGCTGGCAACAGACTGGACCCCAGCGACCCCTCCCTGGCCGCACACAGTGCAAGGTTGGAACCAATCTGGGGGTTTAAACAGAATGTTTAGTGATTATAAGTTAAGATCTGCTGGGCATGTCAAAGGATAACATAAAACCCAACAGAAAGCTCAAGGTCGCTGGACTTACCCCCAGGGTTTGTGCGCATTTCTTTTGTAACTTTCTGCCCTTACGATCAGATGACGTTGCTCTTGAGATGCGCTTTGGCTTTATTGTATTATTTGCTTGTTCTTCACTGTCCTGGTAAAAAAATGACTCTTACCCTTGTGTTGAGAAATGAGGTTAGAGTTTCTCTCGTCTATGATTAACTTTTTGTCCTGTGTTGCGTTACACGTATACACTTTTCATGCTCAATAAAAGACACCCGAAGTCTTCGCTCAGGCCTGCTCCTCCTGGCTGCTGCATTCTGAGCCTGTGAGTTGCTGCCTCTCCACCCCTCGGGGGTTGTCGCCCTGCACGTAACCCGGCGGAAGAGTTTTCTTTCCACGCCACCCCTTGCCAGCCCCTCCACAGATAACTGAATGACTACAATTTCCCACCTGGATGTTTTAGACATTATTATCACTGAATTTATCTAAACCTATTTTGTACGTTTAATGCAAATTGCAATTATTATCTTTTACTGATACTCTGTTATGCATCTTGGACCCAGGGAGTTTTTGTAGGCGTGCTCCTAGGTCCCTTTTTAGACATCATCCTGTTGTTCTTCCAGGTTGATCTCCACCCGTTTCCCGCTCCCTAGTGTAAATTATTACACTTTCACACCACCTCAGAGACCTAACACACACCACCTTAGAGACCTAACAGAATGTGCTCCCCACTTTCCCTTGACTTTGTATAAAGAGACCGTTCAGGTTTCATTCATACTCATGAAACTTTAAGTGACCCACACGCTATCCCCTTATATGTGTGTGCACTGCTACTGGTCACACGTGTTCAACTCCTCATTCCTCGCCCAGTGTGACCAGAACTGAGGTCTGCCCTCCTGACCCTGTCAGGATCTGTAAGTAGCAATCTTTGAATGTGTTTCCTACTGTGGTATATTGAATTTGCACCTTCCATCTGAAGATCCAGGGGCTGCTCCCCCTGGGTTTTCACTAGGATGCCAAGAAGGTGGGTTATGAGGGGAAATGGGGAAGTAGGGAACAATCCCAGGGGGGACGCCTGAAGGGCCATGGTCAAGCATAAATTGGACACAGGTAAGACAAGAGCCACAAGGACACCTGGCAGTATAAACAAGTTCCCGGTGAGGGGCCCTCATCATGTCAGACAATTAGGCCTTAGGTGGTCCTGCTAGGTCAAAAAGCACATCCTCCAAAAGGCACACTGTTAACGCCACCTCTAGTTTCCTTTAATTTCCCAATAGGGCAGGTTCCTCACCACTCTGGTGCTAGAACCCCAATTTTACTGGGCTTTCTCAAAACCTTCCTTCAACTAGAGTCAGTCTTTTTTCCAAGGAAACCTGATTTCTATTATTAGCAGAAAATGTCCTGTGGAAACCAAGTCTAGGTGCTATGAGAGCACATGGATTTGGGCTTGCCATTATTTCTAGGTCTTTTCAAAACAAAGAAATACTATTTTTATATTAATTTCATGAGTTTATACCATTAATATTAAAAAGTTCTCAGTTTTCATGTACTCTATCAGTCTTTCTTGTGTGTGGAGGGGGAGGGTTACATATGTTTGGTTTATAACTTTTATTCATGTAACAAAAACACTTGTAGTCTCTTAATATTTTGAAACAAAAAAGAACTACATACCTAAAAAGGTAAAATAAAATAAAAATTCATTAAGGTCTGAATGATATTCACCTGTTATTATTTATAGTACCTTAAAGGTAAAGATTAAAGACAGTGTTTCACTCTGGCTTGCATTGTTTATAAAGGAATTTTTGTTGTCACCCTTATCTCTTATCTTTGCTCATGTATACATAGCATGGCTTTTTTTTTTTCCCCTCTGTGGCCACTCTTAAGATTTTCTCTTTAACACTAAGTTTTAAACAATTTTGTTTGTGTATTACATGGTTGGTGTAGCTTTCTTCCTAGTTCTAGTGCTTGGAGTTAGCTAAGCTTCTTGGATATGTGGGTGTATAGTTTTCATCAAAGTTGTTTTTTATTTTTTGTCATAATTTCCTCAAATACTTTATCTAACCCCTTCTTTTTCTTCTCTCCTTCAGGGAATCTAAATTATGTGTATGTTAGGCTACTCCAGATTATTCCACCACTCAGTGCAGTTCTTCTTTAGATTATTCAAAGTGATTTTTTTTTTTTTGCATTTCATTTTGTATAATTTCCCTTGCTCTGGGTTCACCCTCTCTGATTTTCTCTTCTGCAGCGTCTAATTTGTTATTAAATTCATGCAAGGTATATTTTATCTTACACTTTGTAGTTTTCATCTCTAGGATTGTTATTTATATCTTTTTCATGTACTTTTTATCTCTTTGCTTTTTGAGCACAGGTAATATAATCATGTTAATGTAATTATCATATAATTCTAAGTATATGAAAATTTAAATCAATTGATTTTTCTTTTCTTTTCATTATGCAATGTATTTTTCTGCTTTATATGCTTGGCAATTTTTATCATCAGTCATTGAAAACTTTGCCATAACTAAACTGATTTTTCAGCTTGACTATTGTTGGTATATATAAAAGCTACTGATTCATAAGTATTGATTTTGTATCCCAAGACACTGCTGTAGCTGGAACATATTCTTCTTAGTAAAGTATTTCGAAGATGGAAGAAAAAGTATTCAATATACTCAGTACTATTATGAGACCAATATATAATCACCCACACTTTCATACAAGTGGTAAAATGCAACTATAGCCCAGGATGAATGTGGGAAGAGGAGTGTGCGGGGCGGGGAGGGAGGAGGCCAGCTGGAAGGAGGGTCATCGGTGGGACCTCACCTATTACAAGGGTACAAGTCATATCTATTAAGAGTAGCGTATAAATGTCTTAACACAGCAATTAAATAAGTGAGGTGAAGGACATGTTAACCAGTTTGACGTAAGCATTCTAAACTGTATATAAAATCAGCACATTGTATCCCATAAATACATTAATGTACACAGTTATGATTTAATAAAAAAAAAGAAAACTATGCCATATTGAGTGCTGGATATTTTTATATTCCTGTAAGTTTTTTCAGTTTTGTTTTGGGTTATAGTGGAGTTTGGAATCAAATTGATTCTTTCAGATTTTGCTTTTCTGTTTTGTTGGATGGGGTCAGAGGAGACCTCCGTGTAGATGAGGATGATAATCATTCCCCACCATTAAGGCAAGTTCCTTCTGTGTTCCTATCTAATGCCTTATGGAGCACTGTGTCTTTCAGCCTGTGGTGGAATCAGGAACAATCTCGCTGCCACATGGGGGATGTGGCGTTGCCACATGGGGGATGAACGTTATCCCATTACCCCTAATCCTTTCTTGTGGTTCCCTCTGAGGCTTCATTTGGTTTCTTCATAGACTCAGCCAAAGACTGGAGGGTTCCTTAGCGATCTCTGGAATTCCGTCTCTGTGCAGCCGTCTCTCCTCTGATACTCTCTTCTGTGAACTCTGGCTACATGGTTCCCTCCAGACAACCTTCCCTTCTCAACTTACTGAGATTAGTTTCTCTTCCCTCCCTCTGGGGCATGGCCTAGAAATCGTCTCAGGACTGTAAGCTGGAACATTTTAGTCCTCTCCCAGTTTTGACCTCTGTCTCTCAGAGATCTTTATCCTTCACTGCCTCTTAACACATATCTAGAGAGCCATTATTTCACATATTTTGTTTTTATTATAGTTTGTTATTATAGTATGCACGTGAGTGAGACACAGTCATGTGACAGCTTTTACTCCAAGTTGGTCCAAAGTGAAAATCTTTTTTGAATTTTTTAATTTTTGTTTCACTTAAAAAATTATTTATTTATTTATTTTGCAAGTTTTTGGCTGGGGCTCGGTTTGAACCCATCACCTCTGGTATATGGGGCCGGCGCCCTACTCCTTTGAGCCACAGGTGCTGGCCCCCCATTTTTTTATTTTTATTTTTTAAAGTGATAGGGTACAGTTTATTGTTGGAAAGATTGATAAGCATGACAAACAAAAGAGGAAGATGAAAAAGATGGAGAACAGAACCTCTAGCAGTGTGCGGGGCCAAGTGGGAAGCCACCATTAAAATATTTTAGTTATTTGACTTTGATATTTATTTTTAAGACACTGAAAATTTAATTACTTTCCTTATGGATTACCTATATTCCCACCTCCATTCCCTGATACTGTAGCTTGATACAAAAGTTGGTGGGAAAAATATAGAAAGTGAACATTTGGGTACCTCACATCTCATATATATGTCATATATAAATATTCATGACAATTCATTCATATATGTACCAAGAAACACGTATAGGGGTTTTATAGAGGCACTCCTCATCATACTCTAAGTCCCAAATGTTCATCCGCAGGTGATTAGACGAGTACATTTTGATGTATTCTCAACATGGAATTTGATTTAATAGTGAAAATGAACAAACTTCAGGCCTGTGCAATAGGTGGGGGAATCTTGGTACCATAATGTTGAATGCTTTAAGTTCAAGTCTTAAAACACTACATGTAGCTTGATGTTTTTAATAAAGTTAACGTATAAACTAAACCACACAGACACATTTGTATGTGCATGACCTGTATATAATAACCACTATCAAAATATAGACTAGCAGTTACTTCTGGTTTTGGCAGAAGGACAGGACAGGAAAAACAGAACGTGTGAGGTGCACGGGCCCAGGGGAGTTATTTTACCCTGGTACTTGAATTTGGTGCAGGTGTTCATGAGATTCTTAAAACTACAGGCAAAAGCAATTAACTTTTTTTTAAAAAGGTAGATTTATGTCTCTATTGTTAAAGTATCATGAGCCATGTTTTATAATTCCATCCTTTATACTTGTTCTCCATTAAAAAGAATTTTTCCATATCTTAAGAGCTACATATTTTTCTGATTAATCTCTCATGAAATAAAAGGAAATAATTCTTTATTTCCCCTTTTCAAAAAAGAAAGTATTTAATAGACATTATTTTTAAGAGAACTTCTAGGTTCACAGAAAAATTGTATGGAAGGAACAGGCGGGTCCCACATACTTTGTCCCTGCTGCTATGACTAGCCTCTCCTTATCAACTCCCCCATCAGAATGGCATGTTTGTTCAAATAGATGAACCAGTCCCGACACTCAGCATCCAAACATTAGGGGCTCAGTCTTGGTGGGGTATAACCCACGGGTTTGGGTAGATGCATAATGTCATTAATAGTATCATACAGAATAATTCCGCTACCCTAAAAACATTCTTGCTTCACTTACTCATCCCTCCCTCTCCCCAGCCCCTGGAAACCACTGGTCTTTCTACTCTTGCTACAGTTTTCCCTTTTCTAGAATTCCATGTAATTGGAATCACGGAATATGTAGCCCTGCTGATTGGCTTCTTTTCCTTAACAATATGTGTTTAAGTTTTCTCCTTGTTTTTTTTTTTTTGGCTGGGGCTGGGTTTGAACCTGCCACCTCCTGCATATGGGACCGGCGCCCTACCCTTCTGAGCCACAGGTGCTACCCTTCTCCTTGTTTTTTTAATGTGTTGATGGCTTATTTCTTTTAGCACTGAAAAATAGTTTATATGTATCCAAGGCAATTCAGTGTCATACTATAGCTGAAAAAAATTCCATCTTTAATTAAACGAGTTAGCATTTTAGATGGTCTATATATTTATGATAAATAATGATGTAATACATTATAAACAATATACACATTAGATATATAAAAGTTATAATTTTAATGAAATTAAAATTAAATTCCTCTTTGCAGTAAATCCTCTCCGATAAGATTTCTGACAGAATCATAGGCAAGTGAAGGCAAAACAGAAAGCAAAAAAAAAAAGGAAAAAAATCCCCTTTTCTCACCAAATTGATGTTGAGGAAACCCAGGACTCATGTGAGTGATTCCACATAGCTAATTGAATTTTAGTACTTTGCACTCTAAGGACCAATGCAGATTACATCAAATTACTCCCTGCTGCCAACATGCGTGAAAGTCAATCATGAAATAACCTTTAATTTTTGTTGATAAACTACTTGGGTTATACTTAATAAACTATACATTTAAACATACTTTAAGAATCTGATAAGTTCTTCAAATCATATTTTTTAACAACTGAATCGCGTTCATAAAAATCACAGTAAATTGCCCCCTCCAAATTTCCTGATTACTCAAATAATAATTTACATGTAAGGGTGAACATTGTGAAAGGTAAGCATTTTGCCTGATGGTTTAGGAAGATGCCGGGGCTGGGTGTTAGCAGAAGCAGTGAACATGGATTAGAGGACAGGATGCCGTGATTTATTAAACACAGGTGAAATTGTTTTCTCTAATCTCAGTATATAATGTTAATTACTGTTAGCACTAGTGATAATTAACACTTGTGATACTAGTCATCATTTATAAGCTTATGTGTGGATTAAATAAATGAGGATCAATGATGTGCTGCCTGTGTAAACTACTTAACACTAGATAAATGTACTGAGTTGATATAATTAAAAACAAAGAATGAAATCTCTAATTACTATCTAGTTGCAGTTTTGCAATGCGGTACTCCTCTGCCAGTAGGAGTCCAGGTGAAGCCCCTATAATCACTCTAAATAGATAGGCAGGGTGAGAGGGAGGAAAATGAGGTGCGGGGAGAACAGGGATGCGGGATTGATGGAGAGTAGGACCATCATGGCCCACTCAGAGCTGCTTAGACTCTCAATCCTCACCACAAATTTGAAAACAAGTATTTTGTTTTGTTTTTATTATTAATTTAAATAAGTGTCAAAGAAATTAGGAAGCCTTCCCAAGGCCACTTGTCTGGGCTCTACCAAGTTGAGGTCTGAAGGTTGAGCTTGAGCTCATCTCCATACAGTAATCCAGGATGATAATGTTTCACTGTCATATTGGAAATTCCAACCCTATGTTTATTCCAGGGCTTCTCAGAAAGGAACCTGTGAAAATATGGAGCTCTTGTAAATCAGACACTCATAGGCTGATTTTCTTCACGTTTACCTCTGAGTTTCTGTACACAGAGAAGTGTGCTTTACCCAGATCTTTCAAATACTCATAACCTCTACTAATCAACTCACTACTCGTGGGGGAAAATGTTATGATTTTCATTGTAATGAAAATTCCAAACAAAATGAACTTACCTGATCATGTTCTGAGGGAATCAGAGTTCATCAGGGTGTGTGGCAGTTGGGCTCAGTTCCTCCTCAACAGAGTCCTGCAAAACTAGAAGACACCCAAACATAATTTGAAATTTTAATGCAGAAAATTTAAAGCATATGCTGATTTAAAAGAAGCAGTATCTGTGGCTTGGGTTCCTGTAGCTCAGCTGCTAGGGCGCCAGTCATGTACACTGGAGCTGGCCAAACAACAGTGACAACTACAACCAAAAAAAAAAAAAAAAATAGCCAGGCATTGTGGCTGGTGCCTGTAGTCCCTGCTACTCAAGAGGCTGGGGCAAGAGAATTGCTTAAGCCCAGGAGTTTCAGGTTGCTGTGAGCTATGATGCTACGGCACTCTACCAAGGGTGACAAAGTTGAGACTCTGTCTCAAAAAAAAGTATTAATCTTGAAAAACTTCCATAGCTTTTTTTTTTTATATGTGTCTATCTTGGTATTGCTTATCAGTTTCACTAAATGTTTCAAACCGATTGAACCAGTCATCGGGGTTTTTAACTGGTCCCCCAATCACTCTCCTTCCTCCCCACACAGCTTCAGTGCATTTCCAGATAGGCATGACCCCGTAACAAGCAAGTCTTTGTCAGTGGAGCGTGTAAGAAAAAGATGGCAGCATTTCTGAGCCAAGCCTTCTAGAATGTAAATGTACCTTCTTTCCTTTGTTTTTCTCTTAATCTATGGGCAGAATGGAAATGACTAAAAGTTCTACAGAAGGACAGCGGAGCCGTACGATGGTAGGATCATGGATTATTTCCTGAAGAGAGAAACTGGCTGCCAAGTCGCTTCAGCTCTGTTTGCACCCTGTGAGGACTGCCACATGTTAGAGTTTGTTGTATCAGTTTATGAAATGGCTACTATATTAGCAGACGCCTTATACCTCTTATGTGTGTATGGAACTGAAAATCTAATTGAAGACGTAACAGTGGTTAGCAGATTGAACTGAAAATCTAATTGAAGACGTAACAGTGGTTAGCAGATTGGTTTCTGAAGCCAATTGTACTGAAGCCTGATCTACAACCTAAAAGTCTTAAACAGTTTCTTGCTTCTCAGATCCCTCACGAGTAGTATGGAAAGTGTAATCATGCCCACCTTCAGAACTGAGATTCAGCTGGTGTGTCCTGACAGTGTAACAATCATGTAAATGGTAGTGATATGTAATAAGATGTTTAGAATATTTGGGGCAGATAAGGTACAGTCAATATATGGCAGCAGTTATAATTTATTGAATTCTGATAAAATGAGAGAGAGCCTTACAAGAGGGCCTGCAAAGAGAATTATTTTGCAGGGTGAGGGTCAGAGGAGAGTGAGGATTTTCTTGAGTTTTCTTGTATTTTGCCCTCACAGTCAAGGGTAAACCTATTTTAGACAGAGGAATGCAGCATTAATATCTTTGAAGAAGACTATTCCACGTTTTTTTTCTCATACAACCTCAAGCAGGTTATTGATTTCACCTTTTTACCCAAGTACTAACACTTTCTCTTACATAGTTCCAGAGGCAGCAAAGGGATGAGAGTCAAAGTGTATGAAAGTTAGATCACCCTCGTTTGCTCATTGCTTGATGGGCATCTGTAGTCGATTACGTGACCTCACCGCCTGCAGTGGGGCTTACATTAGGGAAACATCTGACGTTTTAAGACTCCATGTGAGTGTTCTGCGTTACTTGCTTAGATGTGTAAAACAGAACAGAGTAGACGCATCACTTGGGTGGGCACATCTTACTGCTTGAATGGTGCACTTGCCCTAGGAGTGTTCCATTACTTCTTGACCCTGAGCTTTCCTAAGCAGTGGTTTTATTTATAAAATATGCTCCTTGTTTTCCTACAATCTCTTAAGATGTCTTTTGCTAACATTGCTTGTAAAATCTCATTTTCTTCATGAAATCTCTCTGGAAGCTTTAGGGAAAGGAAAAGGGGTAACAAATACTTAGGAAAATATGCACAATTCTGACTCAACATTCCATGATTTGTATTGAATGTAGAGGTTGATAAATATGTATATATGTGTGTATATGTATAATTACATTATATATTAATTATATATATATGTATATATATATACAATTTTGAGACAGCATCTCACTTTGTCACCCAGGCTGGAGCACAGTGGAACCATCATAGCTCACTGAAACCTTAAACTCTGGGCTCATGCCAGCCTTCTGCCTTAACCTACTGAGTAGTTGGGACCACAGGTTCATGCCAACATGACTGGTTAATTTTTCTATTTTTTGTAGAGATGGGGTATCACTCTTGCTCAGGCTGGTCACAAAATCCTAACTTCAAATGATCCTCCTGCCTTGGCCTCCTAAAGTGCAAGGATTACAGAGTGAGCCACGATGCCTGGCATATATGTGTGTGTGTGTGTGTGTGTATATATATATATGCCATATATATGCTGAGTATCATATTACAATATATGTATATTGTATGATATTTATCTATATCAGACTGGATTGTTTGAATTTTGCACTGACGATAAAACAACAAATTATCATGTTTTAATTGTTGTATAATGGGTCACATTTTATAATGCTTCTAAATGAGAAATATGTCCAAGATTATATTGGGGGATCCTGTTTCCTGGACCTGAACTGAGATTTGGTTATAACCTTAAAACTTTCAGACATAGTCTAATGCCTGCCTGTGGATTCAGTTGGAAGGTTACACTGGCTACTGTCATCAGATGCTCTGACGATGGAGCCTGTGAACAGTTCCTGAATTGGGAACTGAATACCATGTAAATGTGAAAAGAAGTCTCTTGAATCAGTATCATTTTATTCACGGAAATAATCAAAGAGTTGTAAATAATGTGGAACATAGAAAAACAACTTTCTGGTAAACAGATGTTTATGTCTTTCCTTAATAAGAATATAGTGTAATGGTATGTATCTTGTGTTAGAAATAAAAATATGGGGTCTTGGCTCCGGTTATCACTTACTTATTTTGAGCAAATGATACATCCACTGTAAGTTTTTATCCTTAAAATGAAGTTTTAGGTGAAAGTTGCGTAACATATAAGTGGATTCATAAAGGACTCCTTTTTCAATGAAAGACAATGAAACAATGGTCTGAATAATGTCAATTTTTATTCTCAAGTAAAATTATTGCTAATTCCCCTTTTAACTAATTTTCTCTTTTTACAGTGATCTCTGTATATTAATATTTAATTATTAAATCTGGTTAATAATTTCTTATCTACAGATAACATTTGGCAGAGAATAAACGTCTTCATGCACCACATAAAATGTTTATTGTAACAAAGTAAAGCAGCTGTGGGCCTTTGATCAATACATCAATATCTAGATCTTTTAGCTTCTATTTCTGTTCCATTCTGTCAGTCAAAGCTCTCTCTATAACTATGATGGAAAATGAACAGCGACGAACACATTCGATGTGTCATTCTGATGAACTTCAGAGTACTTAATATCATCTTGTTTAATTTCATGTTTCAAAAAGCTTCTCAATTGCAGGATCAACTACTTTCAATCTCCACATCAATCAGTCCAGATGGTTCTCATTATTTGCTAAGGAGAGCTGCAAATTGAAATTTTTGAACCCATGATGAATATTGTGTGAATCCTCGATATGGAACGGTCCTTCTGCAGATAAGTGGAGCTGAAAAAGGTGTGTTTTGTGTTCACAAACTGAATATTCTTTAAGGATGAAAAAGGACTCTTGAGAGTGTTAAACTCAGACTAAACTCAGACTAAAAAATAACAGTCTTTGGAGAAAATCAAGTCATTTCACTTCTATTTTCAGAGAACACCCTTTCATTTCTAATTCTTATTTAAATTTTGAGTTGAAAGTTAAAAAATACTTAAGGATTGTCTTGTATTAAAGAATAAGCTACAACTTGTTCTCAAAGCACTTTGTGGTTATATTTCTCTGTGTATGGTACTGTTCGTTTATCACCAATTTTTTCTGAAATCACAGGTAGAAATAGAGAGAGAGAGAGACAGAATCTCTCTCTCTGTCATCCTGGCTATAGTGCAGCTGTGTCATCCTAGCTCACTGCCACCTTACGCTCCTGGGCTCACGTGATCCTCCTTGTCTCAGCCTCCCATATGCACCACCACGCCCTGCTATGTTTTCTATTTTTTGTAGTGACCAGGTCCCCACTCTTACTCAGGCCAGTCTCAAACTTCTGACCTCAAGTGAATCTCTCATCTTGGCTTCCCATAATTCTAATATTACAGGCATGAACCAGCAGAGCATTTTTTAGTTTGATAGTTTAAAAATTCATGTGGCTGGTATTGACCAATAATTTCACTTTTGCTACTAACTTAATGAAGTTGGTGACTTTGAATGGTATCAGTTTCTTTTTGGTTGTGTTTTCATCTACTTCAATTATTCTATTTAAGGAAATTCTGAAAATTAATTTTTATATAGCTCTCTTCTCTTACATAGACAATTTAATGATAAAAGATCATCCACCTCTATTCTTATATTTCTTTATGATTTTAATGAGGGACATTCAAACACACAGTAGAAGTTTACAAGAGATAGAAATAATCTGAAATCTTCTTCCTATTACACTAAAATCCCTTCTCTTTTTTCTTCTACCAGATATATATGTTTTTAATCAGAATGTTATGGGCTACAAGTATTCTGGTTACATAAAATGGTCTTGTACAGTTTGAATGAAAAGTTATAAGCTTGTCTTTATATAGGTGCCGGTTGTCAGCCTGTTCTGTATGGCAGGCAAATATTCTCTCTCATTCTGTAGGTTGTCTATTCTTTTTACTGATTGTTTTCTTGGTTGTGCAGAAGGTTTGTAATTTAATCAGGTCCCATTTATTAATTTTTGTTGTGCTAAACTTTTCAGGTCTTCATAAACTCTTCACCTCAGCTGATGTCTGTAAGGGTTTGGCAACATTTTATTCTAGAATCCTTATAATTTCATGCCCTAGGGTTAAGTCTATTATCCATTGTGAAATTAATTTTGTGAGTGATGAAAGGTGCAGATCCTGTTTCAATCTTCTACGTGTGGCTGTCCAGTTTCCCCAATACCACCTGTCAAGTAGGGGCTCTTTTCCCCAGTGGATGTTTTTGTCTTTGTCAAAGATCAGATGGCAATAGGAGGACTGTTTCATTGCTGGTTTTCTGTTCTGATCCATTGGTCTAGATTTCTGTCCTTGTGCTAGTCCCCTGCTGTTTTGGATACTATAGCCTTGTAATACGGCTGGATACCTGGTAAAGTGATGCCTCCTGAGGTGTGCCTTTTGCTTAAGGTTGTATACTGGCATCTTTTCTAATTCTGCACAAAGTGTAGAATGACTTCATCTAGATCTGAAAAAACTGACCTTGGTATTTTAATGAGGATTACTTTGAATCTGGAGAACACTTTGGGTGGGATAGACATAATAATGTGGATTCTTACAATCCTTCAGCCTTCCTACTAGACCTTGAGCTCTGGAAGACACTGCCCAGGTATTCTACTTATTAATTTAGCCAGTATTTTCAGAGAACTTACTTTGTGCATAACCCTGGAGGATCTGAATGATATTTAAATTATGGACATTATTTAGAGGGCTGGAGAGGATTAGAGGCATTAAAAATGCAAACCATTTTGAAATCTGGAAGCTTTATGTAATTATTTTATACACAATTTACTGGGCATGATGGGCAGGTATAAAAGCAGAATCTGTTTATGATAGAAATTGTGTACTTTGAGGCAACGTCCGGCATGTTTTGGGAGAAGCCTTTGAACTTCCTTCATGAAGTTCCTTCTCCAGGTCATAACTGGTAAACATTGTTCACCCGGGCAGCAAAATTGATTACTTAATTTAGAAAAGAATGTACCTAGCATGTTTTTTTTTCTTTTGGAGAATGAGAATAAATTAATCTTAGTGTGGAAGATTCTTCAGAAAATAGGAAAATAAAGTTAGGCTAAGTAATGTGGTGGTTTAGGGAGATAGATCTGGGTGGGTGGAAGGTAGCTGTAACAGAAGCAGCCCCTTAGCCCGAGCCGAGTTCTCTCCTGTCACCTGTGCTAGTGTCTGTCAGGTTACACCATCTGGTTACGCTCGCTATGGTGACTCATCTCTGAT
Organism: Galago senegalensis; assembly: GCA_963575145.1. Classification (NCBI taxonomy): domain Eukaryota; kingdom Metazoa; phylum Chordata; class Mammalia; order Primates; family Galagidae; genus Galago; species Galago senegalensis. The sequence continues at coordinate 37,297 of CAUYTI010014800.1, read as the reverse complement.
AACATTATACCTAAGATGAGCTTTAAAAAGTGTGCGATATTTCCGTCTTTAGATAAGACTACTCAGGGAAATCTGGGGATGTAATGGTACATTGTGTCCCTAAGTTTGACACTTGCTCCTTCACCACCTCTAACCTTGAGTAAGACTCTGTAGTCAGGAGGTTGAATGGAGGGGAATGGAAGAAGTCATCTGTGTTTGTATGCTGTCCCCTTCAACCTGTAAATATACCTGCTGTTGTATTTTATTCCTTCCTTCCAGAATTATTTTTTGAGAGGCACTGTAGCATGATGGGCATGATAATGTCCTCTGTAGCAATTCCTTGGATTAAAATCATGGTTCCTCCACATCCTAGCTTTGTGATCTTGAACAGGCCACTAGGCTATAAATTAGATAAAATAATAGCATCAATGTGATACTGTTATTTGTTGGAATATAAGTTAATGTACATAAAGAATTTGTATAGGGGCAGCACCTGTAGCTCAGTGGGTAAGGCACCAGCCACATACACAGAGGCTAGTGGGTTTGAACCTGGCCTGGGTCAGCTAAACAACAATGACAACTGCAACCACCACAACAAAAAAATAGCCAGGTGTTGTGATGGGCACCTATAGTCCCAGCTACTTGGGCTGAGGCAAGAGAATCACTTAAGCCCAAGAGATTGAGGTTGCTGTGAGCTGTGATGCCACCACACTCTACTGAGGGTGACAGAGTGAGACTCTGTATAAAAAAAAAGAATTTGTATATGGAAAGCATTATATACATAATTCTTGTGTTGTATACCATGGAATACTATTCATCCATAAAAAGATAGAGACTTTGTATCTTTTGTTACAACTTGGGTTGATTTGGAGAACATTCTCCTAAGTATCTCGAGAACAGAACATCAAACTTCCCATATACCCAATACTAAGGTGAAACCTGTAGATTAGCAACAACATGCACATATTCTATAAATTTTAGTTATTAATTTTTTATTTATTGAACACCTAGCACTTTTTAGCTTCTGATTTTGGAATGATTATGGATTCATAGCACGTTTCAAATATAGACATGTCTCACGCACCCTCCCTTTATCTAGTTTTCCCCAAGAGTTATATCTTATATAATATATTATAGTATCAAGACTATCAACACAATCTGTATATATATTTCTATGTCAGTTTTATTACATGTGGATTCAGGTAAACAGTGTTAACAGTTAAGTTGTAGAGCTATTCATTGGCCACAAATATCTCTTTACAAATGCTTGGTAATGAATTCAGTCTTTCCAAATTGAAATTGCACCAGAGAGGCCAAGTAGAGAATAACTAAGTGTTACCAGCTAATAACACCAGTGAATTGCCAAAGATTTGAGTGGTACAAATCTTGGAGGAGGATACAGATCTTGTCAGTCATAGATGTTAATCTCTGTGAGACCCAGAACACCATCCTCTAAGCCCAGCCAAACTTACCAAATTGTGAGTTTTTATTTTAAGCAACTAATTTTTACTACAGTCTGTTTCACAGGAATAGACAATTGAAATAATAACTAAAAATTAAGGATGGGTAAAAGGTAATGTGTTTTAAGAATGAGTACTTTGTAAATATATTTATCTTGATGGTGTCACAAGCTCAGATTGAACGGGCATTCGTAGAGCAAATCATTTGGATACTGATGAGAAAGTGGCCTTTCAAAGTCTCTCTGTGCTTCTAATTATCCTTTAAAAGCAGGAGGTTGCTTTCAACAGTGTTTCTGTAGTATTTTTCATATATCAGGTGGAGTAATAGGAACAGAATGCAAAGATAACAAAGATCTTTGCTCTTCGGTTGAATACTTTTACTTAAACATATTTATCAGTAAACTGGTGACTGCTGTTTGATGTTTGCTGTGTGATGGAAAGTCCTTCCTATAGCCCTTTCTTTCCCTTTTTAAAATTATCAATATAGATGCAGACACAGAATGTGAACGTATCAAATGTTGAATATTACAAATGCAGAACAGTCAATATTAAGTTTAGGAATATTAGAATCCTGAAATCCCGTTGGAGTTGTGACCCAATTCGGCATGTTATAAAATCTAATGGAATGAGAAACCTGTGAACTCCTGCCATGTTTTATGCCACGTTGCCTAGTTGCTGCAAGAGGTTAAAACTTTTATCAGTGGAATATTTAGTTAGCGATTGCTGAAGTTCCCCCAAAGCTAATGTGAACCAAGAATACAATGTAAAAACTTCTAAAGGGAGTTAGTATTTCTGTTCTGTCTGTCCTATATTAAATGACATCCAGAAATACAGACTTAGATCCTATGAAGAGTTATATTAAATAAATGCTCTACACAGTATAAGTTAAAATAATTTAAAATTTAAAAAATACACTTAAACGTTTTTAAGGTGCTTATCAATTGTTACTGTTTACAAAGATACATGATGGGAGGAGATTTCCATACATCCATTTACTGTAGACAAAATTGTTATTTGAATTTAAGTGTATACCGAGGGGAAAATATATATATATATATTTTTTTTTTAAAAGCAAACTTAAGTTCAACAAGGAAATTCACCTACAATTATTATTTCTTCCATAAAGAAGAGTTGAGTTAGCTTAGAAACCATGTGGTCAGAAATACCGCACCAGGCGGCGTACACTCTGAAGCAAAAATAAAATCACGACGAGCACAGTATCCGGAGTGGCGTCCTGACTTGCACGGCCTCCCTGGGAATTTCGCGGTCTCTTAATACCCAGTTCCCTGTCCTTGGAGATGAGGGGACTTGGGGGGAAAGCGGAAGTTAGGGGCAGAAGAGAAAGCAAGACATCAAGAGGCCGTTGGGAGAGGCACCCACACCACCAAAACCACGCGAAATCTTGGGGCCCAGCACGAACAGCCGCCGGCGACCAGCTGAGCTGAGCCAAGGAAGCTGGAGGGGAAATGGGCTACAGGCCTGGCTGGAGGAGGGTGCAGTTGCTGGGTAAAAAATCTCAGGCCAGGAGAGAGGGACGCGATCAAGGCACAGGACGAAAATGACACAGCCAATGAGGACTCTAGGGAGGAGGCAGAGAGGCCCCATGACCCCAGGGAAGCAACCACACCTTGCTGGGACCTCCGCTGCCCCCAGGCTTCCTCCATCAGTAAACCTTCTCCGGCTGCTCAGTCTCCTGATCCACGAATCCACTCTTCAACTTCTGAGACCAGGAACCGGGTGGGGACAACTGCAGTCAGCAAGAGATTCATGCAGCAGACAGGACGGGGCTCCTCGGTGTCCACATCCCCTGATCAGAGACGGTCAGGCTGTGATAGTCACGAAGGTCCAATCACACGAGCCCCATGACCTTCTGTGCAGAGGCCTGGGAGAATCCCTCTGGGTTAGCCTCGGAAACACATTAACTTGATTGCCTGGAGAAATGTTTGGCCGTCAAGCGGAACTGCTCTCAGGGAAGCCCAGAGAAACCTTCTCACACGCGCTTGAAGAGCTCTCGAGGGGGGAGACCACGGGCGAGCTCCGGCTTGTTGGCTCGGATGCTCTGCAGACCTTTGTCACGGTGTGTCAGAACCCAACATCTATGAGGACCATGGTATTTCTGAGACAGCAATCACATCCTTCTCTCGGACACCATGAATCAACACTAACCCTTGGTCCAAGACTCCCAAAGTCAGATTATCTGTTGTATTTTCATGATTTCCATTCCTTTCATTTCATCATTTTTGTTTTGTTCACAGAGCATCTACGCTAAGGAACAAAGTTATCACTGTAAGATATTATCTTTGATAATACTCTCCTTGATAATAACGAAACTCCGGGGTCAGATCCCATTGCTGTGTTTGGTTTTATACTTAGTGTAATTACTTCCATACGCCTCTCATATTACACTAGGGCATTACACAGACCCATTGGCCATATCATGTTTTTAATTGGACCACATCGTGTGTTGAGGCTGCCGTGTGGCAGCTTTTCCTCCTGCTTGGTGAATGTGGTAGTTTAATGATTCAGATGGACTATGGAGCAGGGGCATTTAAACTCAGAAATTGCACAGCTACTCTTGAGAATCTGAATTTTGATAAGATCTTCTAACCCACCTTGTATTTCTTTAGTGCTCACTGCTGAGCTGATTCACTACCTTCTCCTCACAGGTGCCAAGTGCCCTGCGTTTCAATCTTTCTCCAAACTATCATTTAATTGTACCCTTACGGTTTTCCCAAGTTCTTATCTGCTCTCACTTAGATAGGTCCAGTGTATTTCTCAATTAGAATAAAAGTTCCTATTCATTTTCATTACTGAAATATATACTCATCTGTGAGGATTCTTATTTTAACTCCTTGCAACAAAATTAATTCAAAATGGAGGGGTATTATTATACAGATTGCCCCCCCAAAGCTGTTAGAAGCGTGAGCTTTTAGCATCACAGCATCACAAAAGAAAAGGAAGAAAATCTATCAATTCAGAAACAATTTTTTTTAAAGAAGTCTAACACATGCGTGAAGTTTCTGCAGAGAATCACGCACAGAATACGGTTCTTTCTCCTTAAATGAAACCATGTTTGGCTCGACTTTGGATAGCATTTAATGGATTTACAAGTTCCCTGAGTAGACTCAGGATAGGTTGGGAGAATTATTGTCCCAGGGAGAGAATGGACGTGCTTGACAACTCTGCTCTGAACCTCTGCTGGAATTCCTACACGGTGCTTAGAGATACGACTACATTAAGCAGATGTGAGACTAAGCCAGTGAAGCTTATTTAATTATTAATTGATCGCTCACCCAGTTGTTAAATATTCCCTTGAACTAAATATATTGTATGCCATCTAATAATCATTTGATAAGCTTTGAGTGCCAAGGGTTTGGAGGTAAATAGTCACATAATCGTTAAACAATTGATAGTATAGTGACCTAAATTTAGAAAATTAGAAACGGATGCAGACTAGTAAGATAGTATTAAAGTACTTTCCAAGAGCAGGAAGAGAGAACTGAAAGGCCCACTTGGAGGGCTGCAGATTGCACTGGCTTGATGTGGGACGAGTGTCTATCCCCACTCAGTGAGAGCGGCTTAAGATGCCGAAACGCTCTCTTCACATTCAATCTGCCTGCTGAAAAAGACTGCATTCCTCCTGTTTGTCCGATTACTACTACTGAAATTGTGACTGGAATGCTCATATTAAGAAAAAAATCTTTTAGATTAAGATATTAAAAGGATCTGATAAAGTCAAATAATATCTCAGAAGACAGAAGATGTTGATGGTCCTACAGAAGATTGCTTGACAAATTTCACAGAGTAACATTCCCTTCAGGACCGTCTGTCATTTTGAGTGATTCTCAGTTATAGGCTGAGGGGCAGGAGGGCAGCACCAACCCCAAAGCAGGGAAACAGCCACTCCAAGTGGGCACGTTAAATTTACCCTGTTTTGATCATCCGAAGTAGCATTAAGATTTAGGCAGTAGTTACTTTGTTCTTTTATTTAATGCTCTTTTCCTGGAAAGGGAGGTGGGTGGAAATACAATGCGATTGCCACCAGTTGGGTGGCACATTGGTTGCCGTAATGCTAGCAATAATAACAGATACACCCCAAAGTGCATATAGTCACAGACAAGCGAGCAAATAAACAAACAGAAGCCCCATTTGTTCTCACTTAGAGTCCAAAGTGAGTGTTCTTTATGGCAAATGGTTTGTACCGAGCGACGTTCCAGGGCTGCCTCTTTCATTTTGTGGTTGTACTTTCTGATTGGTGGGCTCATTTGCATCCAGCCAACAATAAAAGCAACAAAAAAGGCCAAAATCATAGAAAATCACACGGAGAAGTGTTTCTAGGGGCAAGACTTGAAAGTAATGCACGTCATTTCTACTCACATTTTAATGGGAACTCAAGCCCTCCCCTCAGTGCAAACCCCCCCACCCCGAGAACTAATAGCAGTGTGTCCAGAAAAATTACAAAATAGGATTGAGGATCTGCTAGCACTTGCTACCAAACACAGCAGTATGCATATTGCGCCTCAATATCTCAGCCTCTACTTGGTGGAGATGCAAATTGGGTAAAAATAAAATAGGAATAAATACTGTCCCCCATACTTATCACACAGAATTCTCAGGTTTAGGTACTGCATATCATCAACTATTACATGAAATAATGTAGGAAGATGTATCACCACTGTATCCACTGACCATGAAATGTAACCGTTCAAACTACAATTTAGGCACACCTGATGTGGAGAAGCAAGCTGTGATTCAAAAGAGCTATTTACATATATCTACTATGCTCTGTTACCTTGGGTAAGTTATTTCATCTCTCTGGGCTTTCTCTCTGTGTAACATAAAAGTGACAGACTCGATGAGGGAGCCTCGATTAATTTTCTATTTGTCCATACTTTGATTCATAATCCGATACAATTCTCTTTTTGGAAACTTTTTCTAAATATAAGAGGTTCTTATTTCAGATTAATACGACGGTACAAACAATTAGGTTATACTGTTAGCATTTGTTAGGTAAAGGTCAAGTTGTAGTTGAGCCCTTCCCCAGGAAGTGTGCCACAAACCCTTACATTGTGCTGGTTTGGTGAGAGTAAAAATTCCTCATCACTCCCCCATTCGCTCCCCTTCCTCCTCCTCTCCACTTGAATTAAATTGCATTTTTCTCTTATGTGGGCTCATCTACTGACTTCTATTAACATTGAGTACATTGGATACTTGCTTTTCCGTTCTTGTGATACTTTACTAAGGAGAATATTCTTTAACTGGTTGATTGGAATTAACCAATCAACCCATGAAAGGATTAAAAAACTATGATCTATGTTTACCATGGAATATTACTTAGCCTTGAAAAAGATGGAGACTTTACAACATTTATGTTAACCTAGGCAGAGCTGAATATTAAGAGTTTTTAAATGATTTTGCAAAATTGTATTTCAGGATGAGGGGTGGTGCTGGGTTCCTTGCAAACCTTTTCCTGTCAAGATTAAGATTACAATTTTACTATCTTCATGTGGTGTGGATAAAGGGATCCTGCTTCTTGTACTAATGTTGCAAGTTCATAAATAGTTTTCATAAACTATATATATAGTCTCTTACCTTATATTTATACATATATATGTATAAGGTATAAATATGCCTTCTCTTCCCTTATACATATATATATATAAATATAAGCCTGTATATAGTCTCTTACCTTATATTTAAGAGGTAAGAGACTATAGGTACATATATACATATTTATAGCATAGTATAGATGTACATATTTATACATATAGATATATAGTCTCTTACCTCACCTTACAATTATTGATATATATATACACACATATATACACATATGCACATACATTTATAATGTGTATATATACACATTATATATGTATACATTATATATATATATATATACATCGTATATGTATATATACACACACACATAGTTTTGCAAATTATCAATAATTGTCTTAATCTGGAAGCAGAATGTCTTCATCTCATCCTCAAATGAGCATGGTTGTTATATACCAAAAATATTTCTATCACCTAGAAATACACTTCATCATGAATTATGTTCTGAAACTTGGCTAGCTTTATGGAAGAAGGGGATTCTTTTGTTATGGTACAGTAACTGCTCTGGTTCCCATCTCGCTGAGGCCCCTGCTCTGAGGTCATTAAGCGCCGTTCTGGCAGCAAACCATTTTTTCTATACTCCGTGGGAAGAATTGGCTCTTGATGTAGAAAAGTAAGAGTGGATCCTGAAGATATTTTACTCTTCTTTTTAAAGTCCTAAATTTTTAAAGAACCTTTTTACTTTGTGCCAGTCTTATTCTCTGCCCCTTTAAATGAACTCTAGTCCTAGATTATTTAATTTAATTGACCATGAACCACTTAGCCTTTGCTGAAATTATGCTAGCTATTTCTTATGCTGCTTTGGGAAATGCAGCAATTACTGGCAGCATGAGCAAACCTTTCTTTATGGTTTATTCATGCAAAATGGCTCGGCATAGGTATCCCAAACAAGCTCTGGTCACAGGGATTGAGCAAGGCAGAAACAACATTTACATGGCATGTGGCACGCTGCATATTGTTGGTCTGAAATTATGTGGGCTCTCTTCTAGGGCAGTAGATTTTTCTCCTTGGGAAGTTCTTATCTACAGCATAGGGAAGATTGAGTTATATAAGAGTAAACAAACACTGCAGATATTCTGATTCTGATTCTGCAATGAAATAAAATTTCAGATCTTATGAACCCTTAACTAAGGAAGTCTAGGCACTGGGGAATTTCAGAAGAAAGAAACATACAAATATATAAATATCCCTAAGCCTTTTATCCTGTGCTTTATTTTCTGAATTAATAAAATGAGGATTTTGATAACTGTTCATAGTGTAAATGGAAGTCAAAATGCCTGCATAATAATCTGAATTTATAATTCCAACCAATGACAAAGGAACCCAGAAAGGTTTTCAAATATGATGCATTAGAGAAAAGCATCTGTTAAGAAGTTAGAAAACTTTAGAACTCTAAGGGGTTTTGAGATTATCCTATTACTTTATTTTATTGTTATCAAATTAAAGGCATAGGTAGGTTGAGGGACTCTTGCCCACATTTACTTATGGAGTCACATATACTAAGGTTAGGTAGGCTTCTGGGCTCTCACTATAACACTGTTTAATATTTTATAGATATATAGGAACACAAAATTATGTTAAAGGCAATCTTTAATTTTGAAAACTGTAACAAACGACACTTCTTCGACACTGACAAGAACGTGTGAACTGAAAATGCATGGAGTTTAACTTTACTTTTGCTAATTGAATGAGAAAAAAAGCCATACACTGAAATAACTAGGTGCCGAGTTGGGATTACACACTGTAATTTTGCAAGAAAACTTTGAAAGAAAAACTTAATGGGTAAAGGAGTATTAGCTGCAAATGATCAGAGTAAAAATAAAATTAGCAGGTCAGATGAAATAAAGGTAAAGCCAAAACAAAGAAAGCAAGACAACTGAGAATTTTCACATCTCCTTATTTATAGAAATAATCTCACTATGGCATTACGGAAATGCATGAAGACAAACATTTTCTCAAAGCACCTAGCAGCATTTTCTCCTGTGAATGTATAATAGCATCTGGATGTGAGAGGAAAGGTCTTTGGATTTGGGTGGTATTCTTACAGCATTTAGCTGTAATAGCAATAAGTATGGGTATGTTTTTCATAAACTATAAAGAAAATAATATAATTAGGTAAATGATGATTATCTTTGAGTTAGGGGAAAATACGAATGAGGGAAAGAGAGATAGGCTTTCAGATTTGTACACCCCCAAATCTTGGTCAATGGTGATATATTGAGTACTATAACCAGCATATAAGCTAAATGGCTTGTTTGAAGTTCATTAGCTTGTTTGAAATATTAATCATATAGTAGAAAAATGATACAAATTATATGTGAGCTTTACTTCCAGACATTGTTGAGGAAGAATGTATAAAGTATTTTTTTTATTAATGTACACAGTTATGCTATAAGAAATTTTTAAAAAGTATCTTTTTTATGAGACGTAGTCTCATTCTATCACCTTGGGAAGAGTGCTATGGCATCATCATAGCTCACAGCAACCTCAGTTTCTTCAGCTCAAGCAGTCCTCTTGCTCAGCCTCCAGAGTAGCTGAGACTACAGCTGCCCACCATGATGCTTGGCTGGTGTTTCTATTTTTTTTTTTTTTTTTTTTTTTAGTAGAGACGGGATCTTGCTCTTGCTCAGGCTGGTCTCAAACTCCTAACCTCAAGCAATACACCTGCCTAAGCCTCCCAGAGTGCTGGGATTACAGGTGTCAGCCACCTTGCCCAGAGATAATGTGTGTATTGAACCCATGTTAGTGTGCTAGACTGCTTCATTGTTTTCTTTTCAGTAGATACAAAACTAGGGTGTACAGATAAGAATATTTTAACACAATAGAATTCCATAGCTTTGGAATCGGTAAACTCATACATAAAATTAATCAGAGAGTGGGTCATAGGAATGCTTTCAAGGTATACATTTTGGAGCACTTTACAAAAGAAAGGCACAGCTTTTGCCCATCCTGAATATTACTATGGAAGCCTTACCTTGGAAACCTAAAAATCTATGAAGACAACAAACAAGTAGATAATACAACATATTGACTTCAGGTAACCTCTTTTTAATCGATGCTTCTTTGTGTATAATATATTTCTGTTAATTATAAAGAGCTGCATTAAAAACAGGGAAAATATTCTTAAGTCAGTTATATGACAGAGTGGGGTGACACAAATGATGATGATTTTCATTGAATGGTGTGTTCTCTTCCCTCTTCTCAGTACTGTTGAATGATTTAATTGTTCCTGAGGGAAAGACTTACTAAAGAAGAGAAGGAGCAGAGGAAACCATTTACTAATTCCTGGAAAACAAACTTGTGGCAAGACTCCATGCCTTAGCTCACTAGGAATGTATCTAAGAATCAGAATTCTTAAGCGAGCTAAGTGCCAAGGTGTCACATTTCGAGATCTACATTTGAATTTAAAAATGATAGCATATAAAATGAAGTATTATTTTTTCAAGATCTTTAAAACATGACATAGCTATGAAAATTTAACAAAATATTTCTCAAGGACCAAATTGCTAATATAAAATATGGCAATACTTGGTTATCCACATCTTGAATCTGGAATTTAGTTGTGATTTGTGAAGGCACTAGGGTGGTTACACAAATTCTATAAAGTTCTCAGAAAAGCACATGCGCCTCATTTTATAGGACATCATCAGAAACGTATTGTAAGTCAATTAATTCTTATTTTAAAAGTAGACATAATTAAGAATTTTTCCTATGTAGAAAGCAAAAAGTACTTTAGAATTATTCATTGAGTTTTCCCTATTCTGGCTCGGCACCTGTAGCATAGTGGTTATGGCGCCAGCCACATACACCAAGGCTGGCAGGTTTAAATCTGGCCCAGGGCCTGCTAAAACAACAATGACAACTATAATAAAAAATAGCCAGGCATTGTGGCAGGCACCTGTATTCCCAGCTACTGGGAGGCTGAGGTAAGAAAAAATTGCTTAAGCCTAAGAGTTTGAGGTTGCTGTGAGCTGTGACACCATGGCACTCTACCGAGGGCAACATACTGATAATCTGTCTCAAAAAAAAAAAAAAATTCCCTATTCTGTGAGGTAGGTTATTTAGTTGTATTTGTAGTATTTGATGGAAATATGACTGAAATGTAGAGCAAATCAAGACCTGTAGAGCTCCTCTTCTTAGAAAATCCAGACTGAACTCTGGGAAAACACAGTGAGTAATGCCAGAACAAAATGAAACATTACCTCCCTACCTCCTTATTAGCTATGTCGGTGCCCACATTGCCCTCTGAGGAATGCATGGAAACCTGCACCTTTCCCAGGATTTCAATCCAGATGAAGTCAACCTACCACCAAAAAAAAGAAAGAGGAGAGAGAAAGAGATGACCATGCCCCAAGTGGGTCCCTCAGGCCTGTTATGTCTGATCACTTAATTGAATCTATATGAGAGTAAGTGGGTATAATAAGTACTCCAGCCTTTGAGCCACCTGATGAGAAATTCCTCACATTTTGAGTAGTAGGAGACCCTCTGGTGATACAGGCAGACACACAGGAAGCGAGACAGCTATGCAGATGCCACTGCTTTTACTGAGTAGATGAGGAAATGGAGGTTCACGCTTTGCCCAGAGTTCCATAGCTGGTAAGAGACAGACAGATTTCAAAGTCAGAGCCACAGCTTCTAATTATTACTAAGTAGCCATGATTGCTTTTTCCTCTGAACTGTGCTTTTCCCTCAAATTACCCTTTATTTGGCTTCTTAATGTACATCAACAAAGAAACAAAAATAACAGATGGTAAAGGCATTTCTAGAGGGAGGCACACAAACACCTGCCCAGAAGGACAGAACGTCGCCCCTGAGTCATGTAAACACCGGATAGCTTTCAATTAAATTTTATTTCCTAACCAATAAACAAATGAACAACACATATACATTAATAACTGGCATTTAATGTAGGGTCAAATTCCTCCATTTGCCTAAGCAGATAGATGCTCAAATAATTGGAACTTAGAACTGATTGCCAAGAAAAATATTCAACATCTTTCATTTAAAAAGGCAGTAAAAGTTATACTAAAGACATTATCTTAAGTATATTTCATGGTGTACCAGTTCCTCAAATAAATAAAAACTGTCGGGTTTCATATCCAGGTGAGGTTTTGAAGTATTGCCTTGTAGGCTGTAGGTGATTCACACTGCAAATGAGCACAAAAGTATTCCTGGGACAAACACAACTTTTATCTTTTTGCATTGCTTAACCCAGCATTGCTCAAACTTATTTGAGCTTAAGAACCTATTTCCCTCCTCATAATATAAGCCATGGAACTGAATTTCAAGAAAATACACTATGAAAAATAAAGTCATTGCAAATTGTGGAAATATTTAAATCAGAATGTATAAAATAATTTTTTCTTCTTTTGAAATTTTTTTAGTTAAATAATAGCGGTGTACATTAATGCAATCATAGGGTACAGTGTGGTGTTTTCATATACAATTTGAAATATTTTCATCAAACTGGTTAACATAGCCTTTATGTCATTTTCTTAGTTATTGTGTTAAAATGTTTATATTATACTCTTAGAAAGATTCACTTGTACCCTTGTAAGATAAACCATAGAAGTGATCCCTCCAATCACCCTTCCTCTACCCGTTCTCCCCTCCCCCTCCCCATACTCTTAGGCTATAATTAGGTTATAGCTTTCATATGATAGCTATAAATTAGTTTCATAATAGGGCTGTGTACATTGGATACTTTTTCTTCTATTCTTGTGATACTTTGCTAAGAAGAACATTTTCCAGCTCCATCCATGTAAACATAAAGGATGTAAAGTCTCCATCTTTCTTTATGACTGCATAGTATTCCATGGTGTACATATACCACAGTTTATCAATCCATTTGTGGATTGATGGGCACTTGGGCTTCTTCCATGACCTGGCAATTATGAATTGGACTGCAATAAACATTCTGATACAAATATTTTTGTTGTAATGTGGTTTTTGGTCTTCTGGATATATACCTAGTAGAGTAACTATAGGTTCAAATGGCAGGTCAATTTTTAGTTCTCTTAGTGTTCTCCAGACATCTTTCCAAAAGGAACGTATTAGTTTACATTCCCACCAGCAGTGTAGAAGTGTTCCCTTTTCTCCACATCCATGCCAGCATCTCTGGTTTTGGGATTTTGTGATATGGGCTAATCTTACTGGAGTTAGGTGTTATCTCAAAGTAGTTTTGATTTGCATTTCTCTGATGATTAAGGATGGTGAGCATTTTTTCATATATCTGTAGGCCGTGCACTGATCTTCTTTAGAGAAATTTCTCTTCAAGTTCCTTCCTCACCCTGAGATGAGATCACTCATTCTCTTCTTGCTAATACGTTTGAGTTCTCTATGGATTCTGGTTATTAAATCTTTGTTAGAGACATAACCTGCAAATATCTTCTTCCATTCTGAGGGCTGTCTGCTTGCCTTACTTACTGTGTTCTTGGCTGTGCAGAAGCTCTTTAGTTTGATCAAGTCCCAATAGTGTATTTTTGATGTTGCTTCAATTGCCCGGGGGGCTCCTCCTCATAAAATTTTCGCCCAAGCCGATTTCTTCAAGTATTTTCCCTACACTTTCTTCTAGTGTTTTTATGGTTTCATGTCTTAAGTTTAAATCTTTAATCCAGTGAGAATCTATCTTAGTTAATTGTGAAAGGTATGGGTCCGGTTTTAGTCTTCTACAGATTGCCAGCCAGTTTGCCCAGCACTATTTGTTAAATAGGGAATCTTTTCCCCACTCAATGTTTTTAATTGGCTTGCCAAAGATCAGGTAACGGTAAGTAGCAGAAATTTTCAAAAAGAAAAGTCCTGGTACCTAATGGGGTGAACTTCATTCCCTGGGTGTTAAGGCTTATTCACTAAATAAACAGAGTTCTACTTCATTATGCAGGATTGTCAGAGCAGTCTAACACTTTCAGGATGAAATATCTATTTCAGGTCCACAGGTTGAATGGATCTATTTTCCAATAATCCCCTAACCAAGTAAAAGGATCTCAGAAGAGTCTAATGGCTTTACTCAGTAGAATAACCTATTCTGTTCATGATTAAATTCAATTGATTTTTCAGTAATTTACCCAGAGCCTCATCAACTTGACCTCAGATTATCTAACACCTGACTTCTCAGAGAGACTACTTTACTTTTTATTTAAATCTGTTTTTTTTAATTGAATCAATCATGGGAAAAAGGCATATTTCTTCTTAGCTTAATTTAAAATAAGACCTGCAACTGTTTTACCATCTTACCTTCTATTTCAGGAGGAAAGTAGATAAAGGAACAAAAATTATAATGAACAATCATGTTGATCACTTCAAGTATCTTATATTGTCTCATTTTTCCCCAGGTAATGTTCTTACAAGAACAATTTTTACAAGCCTGTCTGTTCTCTCTTTCAAAATTTATGATTAACTCTGGTATCTGTCCCTCACACGTGGGAGGGTTGACTACCTCACCTTACATGATAATTATCATGCCAAAAACATCCAAACTACAGTGAACATCAGAAGAAAACAGATGGACACTATTTTCTACACAAATTCAGGAAATATGTTATATTAGGACATCACAAACCCAGCAACCAAGGTACAGTCACCTTTCTGTTGGACAGTGTGAATTTTCTCTGTTGTGAATATCTGCAATAAAGTATTTACAACTGCCAGATGACCACACAGAGAATATTTGAAGTCTTATTTTTCTTTCTCTATAACAAATCAGCAGATTATGTCCTCCACTGCTACATTCCCTATGACAAGCAGCATTTTTAATATAAAAAAACAGAGGAATGAATAAATGAATGCTGTACAAATACAGCACACAGAGCTTCCTGCAGGCTACTTGGGAACTAGGTAGAAATCAAATGGAGTATCAGTAGCCCTTATCACTCAAACTCATAGTGTTTTGAAATTGCAGCTATTACTTTACATCTGATAGCAGAAGGTTCTGGTGATTCTTCATTGTTACCAAATGGAACTAACCTCTGGATAGACCTGAGAGAGAACTCCCAAGCCCCTTGTGCCTGGAACTTTTTATCTTCTAGCACACTATAGCTTGTTTGGGAGTCCTACTTCCAGCTTCAGGGTTGAACATTGGGTAGAGTTAAATCCCATCCCTGTGCTTGATCTTGCTATGCCTCATCTCAGGACTGAATTCTTTTCTTATCTTTTTATGCCCTATTTTAGACAGATTTTCTAGGACATTCCAGCTTTCTGTCTGACACCCCCACTCACTTCTAAAATTGTCACTGGTCTGTTACCTGGGGATCCTTTGATTCTTCATACCTGGTCCAGAGCTTGGAAAGATCTGATATATTGTATGGTTAGATTTGATGTACTTCCCCAGGGCCTGTAATTCTGTGCCTATGATTTGTCAACATCTTGTTGAATTCCTCCCCCTCCCAGCATGCTGGTGAATTGATGTTCAAACCTCCTAAGGAGAAGCCAGTGCAGAAAGCAGAAGGAGGAGGACAGAGAGAGCAGGACTGGGTTTAGGGGCTGAATATACAGATCAAATCATGGCACAGGACAGCAAACTACTCAGGTACTGTGTTCAATTGGAGATGTGAAAGGGAACGAAGTTCTGGTATCAACAGCTGAGATAAGGTCAAAGCCAAACAGATATAGGTTATGACTGAACTAAGGGATTGCTGGTGAGCAGTTCTGGTGTACTGGCTTTCATTAATCAGTTGGAATCATACTTTGAAAATGGACTGGATTTAAGATGGAATGCTCATAATAGACATATTAAATAAATTCTTAAAAGATAATAGAATTCTGAGAACCAGTGTTTGAAAAATGTTAGTTCTCTTAAAGGTTTAGGATAAAGAATGATCTAGAGAATACCTCTGTTTCTTAGGATCTGAGAGTCTAGGAGGAATGTCAGCAAGCATGCAAGTTGTTATAATACCATGGAATAAACTCTGCACTAGAAATCAAAGTCAAGTGTTATGACAGGGCACAAGTAGCTCTGTGTTAGAGAACCGAAAAAGATCTCACAGAGGAGGGAAAACTTGTGTTGGTACATAAAGTGGAGATTGGGGACACAGAGGGTCTGAGAGAACAAAGGCATTGGGGGCAGTACATCAGTATGCCAAGAGCAGAGATGTGCACAATGCATTCAAGGAATAAGACAGAATTTGGTCTGACAAGAATAATTGTTCCAACATACTTTTGCAGTAATGGAACAAGTGGAAACCATAAAAGCATCCACTAATAGCAAGTAGAAAATATTTTTGTGGTATTTAAACAGTAAAGTATATCATTCAATATGTGAAACACTTCTAGAATTACATAATTAAGACCTCTAAAAATCTGCTGCTGTATAAAATCAAGTAGAATATTGACCCAAAATACCAGTATCACTTTTATCACTATTCCTTAAGCAAACAAACAAACAAAAAAGCTGGCACCATCCTAAAGAGTGTTTGTCCAGGAAAAAAAAGTTGGGTGTCTATAAGATATGTGAGCTTTTTTGGTGATATAACTTGCCTCATTGTATTTCCCTTTCTCCAGCTCTGATACTCAACAATTTTTACTCCTGTACTATCTATAAAAACCAGCAGCATGTCAGGCATTGAAAAGGATAGAATAGAACACAAAAGCCTGACCCCAGAAAATTGTTACTTCTTAAGCAAACTAACATCTTCCAAAAAATGTCTATTCTCAGAGTATATTTTTATTTTCTCTGTGCATTTATGGAAAATATTCAGTGGGAATATATCATTGCAGATACTTTAGGTGCCCATAACAGTTGAAACCAACAAGAAGCTAACTAAAGCACTTAAAAGAAAGTGCTAGGAAATGAGATGTCCACAGGAGTTTTGAAAAGCTCTGATATTCCTGGGAATGTTAGACACTCTTGGGAACCTCAGATTCCTTGGAATCTGGAAGAATGCACATGAAAAGGACTATGCATTTACCTAAAAAGCACATAAGTTAGACTTAATCTCTGGCTCCTGGGTGACATTTAAACTTGGTGCAAGTAGAAAGTGAAGGCTAAAGCATTGCTAGAAACTGCCTTCTGAATCTCTGAAGACATGTTCCAATGCCCAGAGAGCCTCTAGAAAAAGACTGTTGGATTTGTTAATCCAAGATATATAAGGAAATCTCTGCCTAGTTATTAGCTGACCACTAAGCTAACTGCATAAAGACTTCAATTGCAATATATATCAAATAATACAGGCACTAAACAAATACAGCAAACAAGAATGGCATAACAACAACAACTGTCTAGGGGAAAGGAAATATCTAATTTACAAAGTTGCCAAATTATATTTTTAAATGTCCAATTTTAAGAAAAATTTACATGATGAGATGGTTAAAGAAATAGAAATGTACAACCCATACACAAGAAAAATAACTCGTGTGCAAACCCCTAGATATTAAATTTAATAGACAAAGAGTTTAATTTAATCATTACAAATATATTCAAATGACTAAAATAAAAAAGCTAGAGAACTACAGTATGAGATCAATGCCTTAACAAATAGAAAATATCCATGAAGGGATTAAAATTATAAAATAGAACAAAATAGAGATTCTGGACTTAAAACATGTAGTACCTGAAACATAAATTCACTGGAGGGACTCAACAACATATTTGAAACAGAGGAAAATATCAGAGAACTTGAATATAGGTCAATTAAGATTTTCCAGTCTGAGGAACAGAAAGAAAAAAAAGGGGTAAAGAATAAACAGACCTGTGGAACACTATCAAACACAGCAACATTTATTTACTGGGAGATGTAACAGAAAAGAAGAGAGAAAAATTGGGAGAAAGAATAGCTGAAGAAAATTTTCATGTTTCATATAAATATCTGACATGTAGAAAGTTTCTGATACATGTATTTTTATTCTGCATGTGTAAGAAGCTCAACAAGTAGGATAAATTCAAAAACTTCCACACCCTAGACACAGCATAGTCAAAATGCCAAAAGCATAATACAGAGAGAAAATCTTGAAAATGTCAAAAGAAAAATTATTTATAACGTGCAAATAATCATCAATGGGATTAATAGCTTCCTATCCGAAACCATAAAGTATAGAAGGCAATAGGATGACATAATCAAAGTACTGATAGAAAAAATATATTGACCAAAAATTCTAGAGAGGAAAATTACCCTTCATAGTTAAAACAATTTAAGATTAATAAAGTCTTAGAGAACTGATCACAAGCACACCTGTCCCATCGAAATATTAAATGGTATCTTTCCAGCTAAAAACATGTATCAGATAGAAACTCAAATCTGTATGAAGAAATAAAGGTCAATGGTAAATGGAACTATTTAGGTAAATGTAAAATTAAAAAAGTGAATGGATTTTTGTTTACAATGCTTTTCTTCTATCAGATTAAAAAAAATCAATTATAAAATTATATTGATGGAACTTTGTTTTAATCTAGATTATTTTAAAGTAAAAGGTCATTTTTTGGTTTTCATAAAAGGCACTAAAAAAGCAATTTTAAAAATATAATAAAAAAACATTAAAATGATATACTATAAAATATCTATTTAGCACAAAGGCAGATAATAGTGGAGAAATAGAAAATCAAAAAGAACATAAGATATAAAAAAAATACAAAATGGCAGTATGGATCCTACCTTATCAATAACACATTAAACAGAGGCAAATAGACTTTAATACAAAATATGTTATTAGAGACAAATAGGGACATTTTATAATGACACACAGTTAAATACATTAGGAAGACATAACAAACATCTATCCATCTACACGTATATACATACATTCAGTAATGTAACTCCAAAATACCAATATACATGAAGCAAAAGCTGACAGAAATGAAGAGAGAAATAGAAAATTCAACAGTAATAGTTGGAACTTCAATATCCCACTTTCTAATGGCTAGAGCTAGGCAGATGATCAACAGTGCAATGGAAGAGTTGAGCAACTCCGTATACCGCCGGATCGAACAGACTTCTAAAGAACACTACTGACAACTGTAGCATCTCAATGACACGTGATATAAACACGTTCTCCAGGATCTAACATTTGAATGACAATAAAACAAGAGCTTTATTGCAGTTAAAAAGATTTTAATCCTAGATAGCACATTCTTCAACCATAATGAATGAAGTTAGAAACAAATAACAGGAGAAAATTTGAATTGACACTCCTGAATGAGTAACAAATAAATTTCAAGGGAAATAAGAAAATAATTTGAGATGAATATAAAGGAAACTAAAAAATCTAAAATTTGTGTAATACAGCTGAAGCAGTACTTAGAAAACAAATATAGCTGTAAATGCTGAAGTTAAGAGAAAACAGAAGTTTTAAATAAATAATCTAATCTTACATTTTAAAAATGTAGGAAAAGAAAAATAAAGACAAATCAAGAAGAAAGGAGGAAATAATAAAGATTAGAGTGGAAATAAGCAAAATTGAGACTAAGAAAAACAAGTCTCAAATAGTAAAATCAGGAATCAAAGAGGTGACATTGCTACTAAAATTGAAGAAATAGGTGTTATTTTAATGGATGAGTACAAAAAAATGTTAATAAATCAGTAGTCTAGAGGAAATGGACAAATTCTTCAAAAACCACTAAAACTGCCTCAAGAAGACAAAAGAACATCTCAAAAGACCTATAATAAGAAAAAAAATTAAATTACCAATCATAAAACTTCCCAAACATAAAAGCATTTATCCAATTAACTTCTGGTAAATTCCATCAAACAATTAAACAATGGGCATCGATTATTCACAAACACTTCAAAAAACAAAACAAAACAGAAGAGAACACTTCCCAAATCATTTATGTGAGCCATGCTGCCCAGATACCAAAACTAGGCCAGGGACATCACAAGTAACAAAAATTACGCACCAGTCCATCTTGTGAATATTGACTCAATTTCCCTAAACATAATATTCTCAAATTGCATTCCCAACAAATAAAAATGATCATACCACATATAAGTAGGATTTCTGCCAAGAATGCAAGATAACTTGTAAAATCTGAAAGTCAAAAATAGCATACCATATTAGTAGAATAAATAACAAAACTACTTGATCATCTCAATAACACAAAATGAATAAATGTGGTGAAAAGTGAAAAAATGTAAGGTTAATACAAACAAATCAATTATATTTCCATATATAAGCAATAAGCAATCTAAAAATGAAATTGAAAAAAGAATTCCATCTCTAATAGCAGCACAGTGAATGAAATTGCTAGTGATAAGTTAACAAAAGTAAGACAAAATTTGTATATTGAAAATTATACAAAATTGCTGAAAGTAACTAAAGGGAATGCAAATGAATGGAAAGACATTCCATATTTATAGATCAAGTGATGTAACATTATTGAAATGGCAATTATCCCTAAATTGTTCTACAGAGTCCATTTAATCTCTATCAAATACTCAGCTGTTTTGTTACTGTTGTTGTTGTTGATAAAATTGACAAGTTTATCCTGAAATTCATATGTAAGTAGAAATGACCCAGAATATCCCGAATAATCTTGAAAAAAAAGACTAAAGTTGGTTAACTTACACCCCCTATTTTCAAAACCTACGAAAAAGCTGCAATAATTAGGAAGTGTTATACTGGAATAAGGATAGATAGATACATCAATAGAATAGAATTTAAAGTTAAGTAATAAACCCTTACATTTTTAGTGAACTGTTTTCAACAATGTTGACAAGAAAATTCAATGAAGAAAAAATAGTCCTTTCAGCAATGGCAATGGGCCAAATGGATATCCATATTCAATAAATATATTTGGACTTCTAATTAATACCATACACAAATGTTCATTTAAAATGGGCCAAAAGCCTAAGAACTAAAACTATAAAACTCCTAGAAGAAAATATAGGACCAAACCTTCATGACATTGGATTAGATAAAGCTTTCTTAGATGAAACACCAAAAATACAATTGAGAAAAGAAAAAAAAATAAATTTGGCTTCATTAAAATGTCAAACGTCTGTGCATCAGGAAATTAAAAAGAAAATACTATATATAGAATGGTAGAAAATATATGTAAATCATCTATTGACAATGGACTTGTATCTGGAATATATAGAAAAGTTTTATAGTCTATAATAAAAATACATATAAGCCAATTTACAAATGGACATTGGTTAAAATAGACACTTTCTAAAGAAGATATAGAAATAGCTAACAAATGTATGAAAACATGCTCAACATCATTAGTCATCAAAGAAATGCAAATCAGAATCATGAGATTTACCACTTCATACCCACTAGGATGGAAAATATAAAAAAGACAATTTCAAGTGTTAAGGGTATAGAGAAATTGGGGGTAGGAGTTTAAAATGGTGCAGCTGCTTTGCAAAACGATTTGGCAGCTCCTCAAAATGTTTAACATAGAATTACCATATAATTTGGCAACTCCTTTTGGTATGTACAAAACATATGTTCAAACCAAGCTTGTCTTGAATATTCATTGCAGCATTATCATAGTAGCCAAGAAGTGGAACAACCCCAATGTCCAGTAATGAATGAATAAACAAAATGTAGTGTGTCTACATAATGAAATGTTATAGGACCATAAGAAGGAATGAAGTAGTGATACTTGCTGTGACCTTGAGCAACCTTAAAGGCATCATCCTAAGTAATTGGAGTGAGACACGAAGGCCATGTATTTTCTGATTCCATTACTGGCAATGTTCAGAGTAGGAAAATCAACAGAAGCAAAATGTAAATTATCGGTTGCTGAGACAGAAGAGCAGGTGAAACGATGTATGACTCCTCCTTAGTGTAGGGCTTCTTTTGACCATGAGGAAAATGTTCTAAAATTAGGCGCCATAGCTCAGTGCCTAGATAGTTGCTGTGATTACACAAATTCCATGATTGTGCTATTAATAAAAAACAATGAATAATCTGCATTAAGCTGGTGAATTTTATAGTGTTAAAATTGTATCTCAGTAAAGATGTTATTAACACATATGTAACAGTAAATATTCAAAGGTATGTTAATAAATGATATTTTAAGGATAGAGAATGGAAAAGCTCGTTGAAAAATGATACTGCATATGTGTCTTATGATAATGTATAAAAAAACTTTAAAGTGCACAAACAATATTTTTATGGACACATAAAAATATTTATGTATTTAGAGTAAAGAGTAAAATTCCTAAATATACAAAGAACAAAATGATTAACCAACTTAGGATAGAGGTCATCTAATGGGCAGGGGACAGATACATTCTTTTCATTTAAGTCTCTACCTTTGAAATATTTTATTTTTATAAAACTACAGCTGTCTGCCATCATGCTGTGTTCATTTTCATATGGTGGCATCTTCTGTGGGGCTAGACTTATCAATGCCTCACCCATTCAAATTCCATCACCCGTTTGATACAAGTGGCATCCATCTGGACACTGAGGTTTTTCACACTAAAAGTCCTTTCTGCTCACTTGATACTGGGCACAGCTTGCTTTGTAATGCCAGGTATCTTTTCCCTTGTTTATTTACTGTGTCTAGACTACAAATTTTGAAAGACGGAACTACATCTGTTTACCTTTGACACACCCAGAATGTCTGCAAAGTGATATACACACTGTCCAATCTCAGATGTTATTTGGAAAAGGGCCACATGTATAAACTAGTACAACCCTTTGGCAAAGTTTAGATCCTGAACTTAAAGGTACATGGATATTTTTCTTGTTAAATACAGTACACTGAGGATGGGAGAACACATAGGACCAGAATTGGGATGATAGCCATAGAATAAACATGTTGATTAAAGACAAAACCTTGTGATGCTCCCAACTTACCTTAAGTAAAATATTTTAGAGATTCCCATACAACAGCAACAGTAATAATGATGATAAAAAATCATATGCTTAATATTCATTTTGCTAGTGTCAAGTCCTGTTATAAGTATTCTATATGCATTGAATCCCCACCAAAATCAAAACTGTTTTGTGCTACATTTACCTGAGGATAGGGAGGAATTACAGACCCGGAAGGATAAGTAATTTGGTCTTACTAATGAATGTCAGTTTCAGAGCATATACTTAAGACATCTCTATGTAAGGACCCCTCTGGATAGATGTGAAATTGCTCTCATTGATGCCACCTGCATTTCTAATTCCCATGGTCCCAGTTTCCAGGGCAAATTTATAATATGGCCAGAAATTCTCTTCTTTTTCTTTATTTGGTTTATTCTTTAGATAAATTGGAAATAACTTCTCCACTGATCCAGTGTAATCAAATAGTTTTGAAAATCCCTGTGTTCCTTGGTTCATGAATTTGCTTTTCTGGTATGCAGAGATAGATCTTGAGAATGTGGGGTAAAGCAGCTTTGCCGCCTGTGTGGAAGACCCTCTTAAATATTTTGTCAAGAGGAGAGGTGTGGAATAAAATTTCCAGGTGGACTATGCTGAATGTATCTAATTTTTGAAGATTCACATTTCTAGATCAGAAAACAATCCAAGTTAGCTGTTATGACTATCAACATAAAATAGATTTCAGAGATCTGACTTGATTTTAAAATATCAGACTCTGAAAACTAATTTGTGAAAAGGAATTGGTGTGAATGACAAGCTCTCATCTCATAAGTGTGTGGATGAGATATTCCTTTATCTGGCTCTTCTCACTGTTTTTTATTATAGGCTGTTGACAAACATCTTGCTATGCATTCATGCAGACAGATTTTCACTTTGCTCTGGGAAGAATTACCTTGGATCTTACATGAATTTCTTCTTTATGAGACCTGAATCCCATTAATCCTCAATGTGATCATCTTGGATGTTCTAATGTACCATGGAAAGAGTGGAAACAGGCAACCCGTGACCAGTACAATGTTAACGAGCCTCCAGTTTCTTTATGTAGCTACATCTGGAAGAATTGGGGCCGTACCTTTGCCTTTTATACCTTTTGCCTTTATACAGAACAGTGAGGCTGCATCAGAACTGTTCACAGTGCAAACCCTGGAGGCTCCAGAAAGACTTTTCCAGTAGGCCAAGCATCCTGGGCATTTTGCTCATTGAAGAAAGAGATTGTGAATTCCTTGTCTTTGCTGTTCCACACTCGTGACGTCATTACAGTGATGGACAGCCGCGTTTACGTATGCCAGCCTCGTTGTGAGAGGAAAACATATCCCCTTTTCCCTGCAGCTCTAACTCCCAACATTGTCTTCTAATCCAGAAGTTCTCAACCTGTGGGTTGTGACCCCTTTTAGCTGTGGCATTAGGAAGATTGAGAACCACTGCAAAGTCTAATCCCTCTTATCCTCTCCTTGAAAAGCAGCTACAACACCTCCGCCTCCCGGTTTCCGACCTCTTTCCTACCACATCTGAGGCAGTTGTGAGCGTTCCTTCCCAGCTGCGGTATTTCTCATCTGCGCTGCAGCACTGCCCATGCTTTTCCACTCTTGGAATTAGTCCTTCTGTTTATTTGAACAGACTCTGTTTTTCACTCCTGGAATATTTCCTTTGACTCTGCGTGTGTGTTTGTGAGGCTAGAAGTCTATAATTCTAGCCTGTTGGGCAAATCTCCTCCTTTCTTTTCTGAAGCTGTTCTCTAGGAAGAAAAATTTACCCTCCAACTCGTCCTTCCAGCTGGGGTCATCTCTGCCCATCAGTCCAGACAGGAGGACACAATGAAGGGGTTCCTTCACAGCAGACTGCAGACTACCTTGTTTTCTAATTCAAACTCATCATCCTTGCTAAGCTGAAAGCATACAGGCCTCGGATAGAAATTAAGCAGCCTTCTCCTTATTTCATTGGTGGGTTCATTTGTTCATTACTGTAAGTTACAGTCTTAAGAGAATATGAGACAATGGACTGGGAAAGGTGATCCAGTCAGAGCTAAAAGGAGGAAGTGAGTCAATCCCTTCTTGTATTTTATAAACTCTTCTACTGAATATTGGGATGTTGTTAGATTCTCTTCTATTCTAATTTGGCCCGAATGTAAGTGGCCTATGATCTGTGTGAGATCAAGGGACTGCGGGGGGGTTTCAGCCCCCTTTAGTATATCTTCAGCAATGTTATAGCAGGGTGTTATTCCAAAGTTACTGAAGCTAAACATGTCTCACCACTAATAAATCATTAAAGAAGAGTCAGTTGGGTTTTGATTTTTCTTCCAAAGGTTGTAGTGTATATTCTGTAATACACTACACTATGAGTAATATCTCATCTTCTGAACATACATAGAATATACTTTTTCTATAATTTTTGCCTCTTTAGAGAATTACAATTATGTTCTGACTCAATTTTAATCTTATAATTCTAAAGTGTCAGTGTATGATGTTTCTGCCCCAAATGGTACAAGCACTATCTCTCCCTTCATTCATATCTCTGCTCAGATCCTACCTTATCAGGGAAGCTTCCCTGGCTCACTCTATAAACACGCCCTTCCCAAGCATTACCTGCCCCTTCAATAATGGTAGGGAAATGGAGAGAGAGTGGGTAGAGGGAGATACAAATGGAAATTATTTACCCCTTTGTGCTATTCTCAAAATAATTTTTTTTATAAATAAGAGTGAGTAAATCTAAATAACTTGCCAATATTTTCATAGTTTTCACCCAGTCCCCATTTTTTCTCTGGAAGAGGGCTAACTTTGTTCCGCAGTTGAGACTTGAAGAGCTCCCTCCGTCCATTCTGGTGGAGAAGGCATGAACCAAGGTCTTGGGGCAAGTGGTCTGGCGACCCTAGTTTGAGTTTGGGTTGTGTTGTAGAAAGAAGGATGTGTAAGCTTACAGGATGTGTTAGCTTTCTATGGCTGTTTGAACAAACTACTATACATTTAATAGTTGATAACAGAAATTTATCATCTTATAGTTGTGGATAAGAAAAATCCAAAATGGATCTCCCTGGGCTAAAACCAAAGTGTCCGCAGGCCTATGTCCCTTTAGAGGCTCCAGGGGAACCTAAATATTATCAGCACACAAGTTAACATATTACTCTAAGAACCTCAGGTTCATGCACTGATGTCATTAAATTCAACCCCATCCAGTGATGTATCTCCCTTAATCTGAAAGCCTTACACTTGATTCCCATGTATATTGCTCAGTTTTCTGCTGATACAAATTAGCAAAATTTTGCATTTCTTTAGGAGCATAAGCTTTCCCTCGGGTAAGACTCTTATCTCCCCTGGGTATGCTGGGATTTGTCTCTAGTTAAACTTTTAGAAGTCACAAGGGATGGAGGTAGATCTTGAGAATAATAAATCCCTCTCCATGAAATAATTGGCTCAGATGACGTTATTATAAGCAAGGGAAGCCTAGCCTTTTCTGTGGTGGAAGAAAGGACAATACCTATAGACAAGAGAGCTTCAGAAAGACTTAGGAACACTCAGTTCTCATCTTCACTCAAGTCAATATGAACACTCCATGCAAAGTCTCAGGGATCCATTCCTTTCACAGAAGTTCCAGTTTAATCTCTGAACTCAAGGAGTTTTTTGGTAATTGTTCAACCTATGGGATTAAATTTTATATCATCTTTGAGTAATATTTGACCCATGGGTATTAGAACATTTTGGTTAGTCATTTAGTAAACACTTTAGAAGCTTGTTATGACCAAGACTTACACTAGGGACCAACAGCCCTGGACTTGCCATTTCTTTTTGCAAGAAATCCTGGGCAATCAGCCCTATTTTAAGGTCAGGGATATAGATGCTGATGGTTTCTGTGAAGAGTGAAAAAAAGCTGGCTCTGAGAGTGCTGAAATAAGCTGGAGGCTGAAACAAACCTTTTCTGCTAAGGTGAGTGATTAAGAACAAGACACAGGGAAAAAAGTGCTTTCTTGTCCCTGCCTCTAATCTCCCTTTATTACTTCGTACAGGCAGAGCCTAAGAGAAAGCTTCTGAAAAAGGTGTCTTGGAAGTCCAGAAAAAAGACTTTTACATGAACTTGAAGCAGGGAGCCATTAGGCAAATACTTGGAACATAATAAAACCATGTGTCCTTCATTCATCGTGTGTCCTTCATTCATCAGGCTTAATGTCAGTGTTTCCTCCTTGGTCTCTAAGTTTCCAGAAAGCAAGAACACTGGCTGGTTTTGTCTAATTTGCTTTTCTGTTGCCTAATATCTTGCCTGACTGAGAGTAAGGAATTCACTAGAAATGGTAGTATGAATAGAGAGACTCCAGAATTTATTAAAGGGTTACTTTTTAGATACACTTGGGATTTTTAGCAATAGCTTACCACAAAGCATATCCCTATACATGTTTTAATCTACTTTCTCTGATGTATCACAGAGTGGAGTGGAGTGACAATCTAGTTTGCCTCTAAGGACCATGCACATGAGTAAACCTTGGTATCACCAACATTCAGTGTTTGGAAGATGGTTGACTCAGCCGGGAAGCCTGGGCACTGGATATCTGGTTTCTCCTTCTTCTCAACCTGTATTAAAGGCAATGGGAAGAAACAAGGTTGAGAATTTATGAGTTAGCACCTGGCTCAGTCTCAGGTTAGTTTAATGCCAGCTCATTTGAAGTTACTTATATAAAAATAACTTGACAAGCATATTACAACCTAAATCAACTGAAAGTCATAAGGAGTAAGGCTTTGGCATGCTATGTATTCTCAGACATTCCTGCTCCTCTTAAGACCTGTTTTCTGGCTTGGCACCTGTAGCTCAAGCAGCTAAGGCACCAGCCACATACACCTGAGCTGGCGGGTTCTAATCCAGCCTGAGCCCACCAAACAACAATGATAGCTGCAACCAAAAAATAGCCGGGCATTGTGGCAGGTGCCTGTAGTCCCAGCTACTTGGGAGGCCGAGGCAGGTGACTCATTTGAACCCAGGAGTTGGAGGTTGCTGTGAGCTGTGATGCCAAGGCACTCTACCCAGGGCGATAGCTTGAGGCTCTGTCTCAAAAAAAAAAAAAAAAACCTGTTTTCTTCTGTGTTCAGTATGATGACTGAATGAGGAATGGCTGTTCTCCAGGGGCCACGCATGACTGAAAGAAAGCAACTATGGTGAGAAGGAGTCAAGAGATCAAAGAACAGGTCTGAAATGCTAGGAATTCAGGACAGAAAGAATAATACTATTGTGACTGCTCTTTGAGAAAATGAATATCAGAAGAGTTGGGCAACAGGCAGCAGGATACTGCATAAAATAAATTATTTAAGTTTGAATTGCTAAGAGTCAACATAAGAGTAAATAGAAAGAAATTCTCTGATTTGTAGGACAGCAGGGTCAGCATTCGACTTTCCTTACTTATAGGAGTAAATGAACTTGTAATTTCTTTTTGTGACACAGCACAAACAGTCCTAAAGGGACTTACTAATGCTAAAGAAATTGGTACATTTATTTTCCATGCATCATCATCATCATATTCCTGAAGGAATCAATCCTACCACCTGATTACATCCTATTTCATAGTTTTCAAATCTACTGTCATCACAGAAAACTGTTCCCTCTTCCTTCTTGGAATTCTTCTCAGGACATGGGCCTCATGTGGCCTGGCAACAGGTGTCTCAGTTCCCTGGCATCCTTACTGGGCTCAAGCTGTGTTTCCTGCTGTAATTCTCATTTAATTTGTGGGCAACAGTATCTTTTGACTGCTCATATATTTTACTGTGGCATTATTTTCTTCATCTTATCCAGTCTTGGAAATCATCCAGAACCTGGTGATCAACATGTCTCTCAGCTCTGTGGGCAAGCAGAGAGGACCAAGAAATAATTAGATTCCCTTTTATCTCAACCCTTAATTAAATCACTGAACTCCTATGTTTCCCTTAGCACTGAAGGCCAGTGATCAGGGATCTGTGCTTTAGGAAAGCAGTGACCAATAGAACACTCTATAATGATGTGGTACCACTATTCACATGTAGCTACTTAAATTTCAGTTTAAGTTAATTAAAATTAAATAATATTAAAAATTACTTGTCACATTTCAAGTGCTCAATGCTGCATATGGCTAGTAGCTATCAGGGTATCCAGAGGGTTGAAATATTCTGTCCGCTATGGCTGTCTAGAGTAATACTACCCTGAAAAAATTTACCTTTCCCACTGGAATGAGATAATTGGTACCCAATACCTGAGAGAGGTCTGAGAACACATGCCAATTTCAAATTCTGCCTTGTCACTAGTTCTCCTGATTTTAAGGCCTTTTCTACCTCTGGCTCTCTAAATATACCTAACACTTCCATCCCTCTGAACTATTCAAATATCATCTGCTTTGATGGTTTGGTCCATACTGATCTGTTTTTAAACTACTACAGATTAGTGTCCAGTTATTCTCTGGCTATTTCTTATCTTTAGCTATGAGATCTTTAACTATATCATGACAATTGTTCCAAGTAGGACTTGGACCTCATCACTCCAAAAAACTGTCCATGTAATGGCCACCAAAAAAAAAAAGAAGTGGCCATGACATTGCCACATCCTATGATTACTTACCTACTCTTAACTTAGTCTCCCAAGATCATTTCACTTTGCCCATTTTTTTTTTTTTAAGATGGGGTCTCACTTTCTCATCCTCTGTAGAGTGCTATGGCATCATAGATCACAGCAAACTTCAAACTCTTGGATTCAAGGGATCTTCTTGCCTCAGCCTCCCAAGTAGCTGGGACTATAGGTGCCTACCACAACGCCCAGCTATTTTTAGAGACAGGGTCTTGCTCTTGCTCAGGCTGGCAATTTGCCCATTCTATCTTTTCTGAAACTCTATCCTTCCCTTGGCTTTTGAGATACTATGCTCTTCTGATTTTCTCCCTAACTCTCTATCCTCTCTTTATTAGTCATCTTCTCTAGATTCTTCTCATCTCTCAAATGTAATCTAGGAGTTGCTTCTTTAATGCTTTCTCCTTATGTGACCTCTACAGTTCACTTAGCATTAAATAATATTTCTATGTTCATAAGCTAATAATTATATATCCAGCTTGGGGAAGCATAGACTCAGACTCCTATAGCTAAGGGCTCCTTAACAATTTCATTTAAATGTTGACTATATATCAAAATTAACACATTTTAAAAAGAACTCTTGATTCTTCCCCTAATGCTATTTCTGCCCCTTCCAAAACAATATCTCCATCTATCTTGGTCAGTGGTTTCACTACAATTTCTTAAACTGAATTCTTGGTGGCTAACTTTAAATAATCCCTCACAAACCATGCATTGGCAAGTCCTTTTAACTCTATCTGCCTTTAAAACATGTTGCTAATTCCAAAAAAAAAAAAAAGTTGCTACTCAAGTATCATCTCTTCATTTTCACTGTTATCATCCTAATTTGAGCCACCACCATTTTTCTGATCCCCCCATCTCTTACCTGGATTATTTCTTATCTCAATTATTTCTTAGCTAGGCTTTTCTTTCCTTTTCACTTCTTGTCTTTTCTTTTCTTTTTTCTTTTCCTTTTACAATTTCTTCCCTGAACTATTAAAATAATTTCCTAAGTGCTTAACTGTTAGATAGTTTCTCTCTTTAAGAAATCCAAGCTCAATGTCTGGAGTTTGAAGCCCTCCACAACTCAGTTCCCAGCTGCTCCAGCCTCACATCCTGCCAGTTGTCCACTCTGTCACCCAAGTCCTACACATTCACCTGCTTTCTGTCCCCTGGTCACATAGAACTCATTACTGACCTGAAGCCTTTAAACTAGCTGTCTACCACCTTCACTGCTCTACGCTCTTGTAATTTCAGGCTTTCTTTTTCTCTATTGAGGTCTGAGGGGATAAAAGTCTTTGGCATGTGTGTCCATGACCACTCAGTCTAAGAAGCACCTTAGTTTCTCTCAGTTGCATCCTGGTTAATATCTCATAGTGGTTATCCTCACCTGAGACATTTTCATCATATATCTTTTGAAATTTTACCTTCTCCCACAAGCTTCATGAGAGCTTAAATCTTATCTTTGTCACTGGTTCTATTCCCCAAAACTAAAATAACGCCTGATGCACAGTGGCGTCTTACTCCATTTGTGTAGCTATAACAAAATATCTCAAACTGGGTAATGCAGAAGAAATTTAAATTTATTTATTCACAGTTATGGATGCTGTGAAGTCTAAGATCAAGGGGTAGTATCTGATGAGGACTTCTTGCTGTATCATTCCATGGTGGAAAGAAGAAGGGCAAGAGCAGACAAGAGGTGCTCTAACTTGTCTTTTCATGACGGCATCAATCATGATGGTGGCCTTCTCTGGGACTCATCCCCATTGTAAGGGCCCTATCTCTGAATCCTATAACATGGCAGTTAAATATCAGTATGAGGTTCAGAGGGGGGCAAACGTTCAGACAGTAATGAGTTGGTATTAAATGTTAAGTTAATGAATCTTACATTTGGAAGGCATTTAATGAATTACGAAAAATTTTTCTGAACTGTTGCATCAGATATTTTTAAAAATCAACCTGTAGGACAATCGTAGTACAATGAACATTTTGTAGACATAGCTCAGAGAAGCCTCATGTGCTTCCAAGGTCATAAATCTTGATGGGAAGGAGATGGTCATGATTTTTCTACATTTCGCATTAATCTATAACAGCATTTAGTGTAAAACATGATGCATACTATACACCTTAGAAAGCTGTGCTGAATGAACTACTTCTGAATGGGAAGGGTTGGGTTCACGCTTTCTTTACATGTTACTCTAATTCATGACACAGCGTCTCTAATTAGTAGATATTCCTATGTGTTTTCTAAAAAAATTAATTAGTGTATTGCCTAAGTCCCTTCCTTCCTTAATATTCCATGTTTCTACATTATACATAAAATGAATATTCATTACTTGTAATTGCTTACATTAATTAAATCATCTTTGGAAAAAATTTGAAAGAGAATTTCTGTTCTGTGACATGGGGGCTATCAGAGTTATAGATTTGGTATCCACTGATCCAACTGATCCAGAAATTCAGCAATGATACCTGGATATCATTAAAAATTAGATTAGAGGGAGTTCTATACTATAGAGTATAGTATACTATACTCCTAAATATCTTAAAATAATGTGAGAAACATTGTCTCTTTATTAAAGTATTCTAATGAAGAAATGAAAAAGAAATATGAGAATTAGAATATCACTATTTTGAAACCCCCACTGAATTAATGGGCTTAGACATTGCGCCCCAATACCAGCTGACAGCGTGTAAACAGCAACAGCCAGACGCTATTTTCTGGCCCCCCATGAAAGAACATCACACCACTTCTAGTCTTGCCCAAAGGACTGAACGTGAGCTTTATAAAGCTTCTGGATTCAGCTGCTAATTTTCAAGAAATACAGAGGAAAGAAAATGATATTAAACTGTACCACAAGAATGCAATCAGCAAAACCCAGACTATGGGAAAATCCATAAACCAAATGACCCAGGTTATTCAATAGAGATATTATTAGGAAATGAAAGGGGAGGAGGTGGAATGTGCAGATTAAATAGTCTTAAAGATATAATGCATTTTTAAGAAGGAAGATTAAATTGTAGTGTATAAAGATGCAAATGTGGGTGATAAAACTATAAAGAACTGATTACTACAAAGCTACAATTAGTGACAACTTTTAGGGGGTATAATTGGGTTATGATCAAGATGGAGAGGCATCTGGATTAGCCAGCAACGTTTCCTTTCTCGACCTGGGTTGTGGTGAGGGCCTGCTAGTATTTCATAAAGTTAGACCTTTTATGAGTTTTTGTTTGTACATATTATATCTTGTAACAAAAAAGTATTGAAAATTATTCAATATTTTCAATTTCACTCTGAAATTATGAGCTATTTGGGAACTACAGAAAGATTTCCAAGGGTATGTTATGAATTTGGATCTACAGGAATCATGAACCTCAGGGAGAACTGTGGAGGCCTGACCAGAGATGTGGCCATACGAAAGGCTCAAAGCATTGCTGTGTTTTCACTTACTATCTATTTCAGGTTACAAGGCGAGAGATCATTCTGAAATTATATGAGAAACATTGTGAAAGATCATCAGGTTAGAGTTCTGTCCGAAATAATTCACTGGAGGCTAATCACTGTGTTTTTCCAAACAAAAGTCAGCAGATATTCAATAGCCAGGAGCCTGAATAGGTCCAAGGAGAGACTATAGGTGTGTCACTGTAGAATACTCCTAATTAGTATGCCAAGCCCTCCACTGGGACCCCGAGGCAAGCAATGCCCAGTGCTACACAATCAAACCATGCCCTTTGAATGCATAAATGAGAGCCTCTGTGCATGTAATTGTTACTACAATATTGCCAGATTCCCTTCGAGAAGCATAACCAGGTTACAGAGGAGACAGTTCTCTCAGAGAACATTAATGACCCAATATTTCAGTGTTAGAGACAGAAAGTAGAAAAATGGGTAAACGGGCCTTCTCTGAAGAATCTACCTATTACTAATAGAGTAGGGCCACTCTGCAGATAATCACTGGCCCAGAATCAGAGCTAGTGTGTCATTGAACCCCATGACATGGTGTCACCATTCATCACTTTGCCCTACACCATCCACTTATCTCCATCCCTCCAGACCACCATCATCTCTCTTAGGGGTGGCTAGAAAAAAACTGCTAACTGGTATTATCCCTGCTCTTCGTGTTATTGTCCCATCAAATCTGTTCAACATGGTGCAATCTTTTATGTAAAACCCTCCAATGTCTTGTAGTGACACTTGGAAAGAAAACTCTGAAGTTTATGTCACAGCCTAAGAGGCCCCGACTGCCTTCCTGGACTCCTTTATGACCTTTCTTCCCTCCCTTTCCCTCTACTTTTTGTCCTAGAGTAGAGCAAGCTCAATCTTACCTCATGGCTTGGCAGTTTTGGTTTTCTCTGCCTGGGATTGTGTGTGCAGATGTCTTTGTGTGCCTGGCTTTTTCAAATCACTCAGGTAGGTCCCAGTCCAACTGTTACCTCTTCAGAAGACCTCAGAGGACCTAATTTAAAGACAAGTTCCTAGTCTTCTTATATCATTGTTTTATTTTCATCCCTATTCTTTGCCTATATAAAATTACCATTTTTCCTTTTGTTTTTCTGTTTACCTGTCCTTTGTCTTGTCTGTCTCCACCTTCTACGAGCTAAACTCTTTGCAGACAAGGATGTTGCTTGCTTCGTTCTATACTGTGGCTCCTCCACTGAAGTTCTGTGCCTTCCAACATAGAAGGTCTATGAATCTTTTCAAGTGAATGATTGATATAGATTACTCTCTGACTTAGGTAGCTTTACAATCTGTTTCTCTCTGGTGCCATCCATTCAACAAGTTCATGTTTTAACTGGTCCAATACTATATTCTATTTTTTTATAATTTATTTTTGTTCTGAGAATAAACTACTTCCATTTCTCTGAGTACCCCACACCGTCTCATTTTTCCTTGCATTTATACATTGTCTTTCATCTCTGGGCCATGCCTTCCATTTCCTAGCTTGGTGACCTAGGAAACTCTTTTTAATCTTTTCAACTTGTGCTGTCTTGGTCTGTTCTGCATTGCTTTAATGGAATACTGAATACTGGGCAATTTGTTAAAAAAAGAAATGTATTTATTATAATTCTACAGGGCAGAAAGTCTAATGTCAAGGGGCCTGCATCTGGTGAGTGCCTCCTCACTGCATCATTCCATGGCCAAAAGTAATAGGGCACCCACTGGAGAGAGGGAA
Organism: Galago senegalensis; assembly: GCA_963575145.1. Classification (NCBI taxonomy): domain Eukaryota; kingdom Metazoa; phylum Chordata; class Mammalia; order Primates; family Galagidae; genus Galago; species Galago senegalensis. The sequence continues at coordinate 2,766 of CAUYTI010014800.1, read as the reverse complement.
GGAGGCCGACCTCATTCTTTAATCTGGAACCTGCTTCTGCAATAACGAACCCACTTCTGAGATGATGGCATTAATCCATTCAGGAGGGGCTAAATGCTCGTGACCTAATCACCTCTTAAGGGTTCCACCTCTCTACACTGTTTCATTGGGGATTAAGTTTCTAGTACATGAGCATTGTAAGACACATTAAAACTATGGCACACTTGTTTTGTAATAACCGTTAACACTTCTTCCTAGGTTATCATCTCACCTTCTTTGGAACTTTGTGGTTATCATATTCTAATAAATCTCACAATATTTCACACTTAATCTTTTGCATATCCATGTCTCTTAAACTGTAAGATTTTTGAAAGAGGAGATGAAACATTATTTATTGTTATATTCCAAGTACCAGGCACACAGTAATGTTTGCTGATTCATTCAAAAAACATTTGTTCAGGGTTTAATATGTGCCAGAGATAGTTTACAGTACTAGGGAAAGAACAGAAAACAAGAGAAAGTTATCTGATGTTTTAGTGGGAATAAAATGAAAATGCGTGAATAAAGTCAATTTCTAATTTTACATGAGTTAACTTGGGCAATGATGGGATATATGACTTGATACTACTTTTAGGATTTTAGACTGTTAATAATTTATTCTAGTATAAAATATTACAAGACTATATTTAGAAATTTTTGGAAGCATTCTAAAGTGAAAAATGCATGTTTTTAAGTTTTTATGCGCCTATGTATCCCAGTGGTGGGACAGCTGAACAACTATAGGCAGACTTTTTGTTGTTGTTGTTCTGAAGGATAGGGCTGAATTTAAGATTAAGAACAACTTCATAACTATGATCCTACAAAGCGTTTCAAATCATGGTTTAATTTCCATTGACATTACTTTACTTTGACCTCTACATGAACTTGATTTCATTCACTGCATGGTCATTTCTAGATTGAAACCTCAGTTCTTGAGGATCTTGTCTTCATGTCTACGGAGTTTCCCTATGTGTGAGATGAAACTATAGTATAGGAATTTCTGCACAACAGGAAAATTAAGACTAAAATTTTTGGAACTAAACTGGGTTTGAATCCCAGATCTTCCAATAGCTAGCAGTGTGGGCTTGAGCAAGTTGGTTCACTTGCTTATTGCTAAGTTTCTCTTTCTGTAAAATAATAGTAACCACTACAATGGGTTATGATGAACATCAATGACTGACACAGGAAAAGTGCCCAACAAGGGCACTGCACCTAGTGAACACTTACTATGTTGTTATTCACAGTGCTGCAGAAGACACGCAAACCAGTGTTTTTATACCATACTGATGTTGGACCCTGGGAACTTCTATATTCCTTAGAAAATTTGTGACAATTCAGAAAATATTATAAAACATTTTCCCCTTCTAGCCTACTAATTACCTCTGCAACTGTCTTCAGAGAGATATGAATATGTTCATTGGATTATTACTTACAATAGTAAATTCAACCATGGTCAATATTTTATAATAGACCAACCATTCATAGTTGCTCATTGGAATATCATGTGATACTTTTTAAAATCAAGATTTTTTATTTAAAAACTGTGAGCTATACTGCTATGGTACTCTAGCCTGGGTAACAGAGTGAGACTGTTTCAAAAAGTAAAAAAAAGAAAAATATAAAAATAAAAAATTATATGTACGTATAGATTATATGAAACATGAAAAAAATCTGAATCATGTTAAGTTAGAAATTCAAGTTTTAATATTCTAAAAATTACACAGACTTATAAAAGCTCGATTTATACTTGCACATGAACTTTATGTACTTACATAAAATATTCTTTGAGAACAAAGCACAAGAGATATAAACATACACAATGTCTATTATCCTTTAAATGCTCAATATATACATATTTGATTGAAAACAAAATGATTAAAATAGTGGGAGCCATAGCTCAGCATTTAAAATTGCATTGCATTGTGAGGAAGCACTGGTCCTCAACTGGATGTAATTCCTCCAACCCCATCCTCATCCCAGGTACATTTGGCAATGCCAGGAAATATTTTTGATTGTCACAACTGGAAAGTGAAATGCTACTGGCATCTACTGAAAAGAGGCCAGAGATGCCACTTCATGTCATTCAGTGCACAAGATACACAGGCCCACAGAATAAAGAATGACCCAGTCCAACATGTTCCTGTTGAGAAACATTGCAATGTGGATGCAGCTCTCTTTGTCAGAGTGCACCAGAGGTGAAGTCATCATGGGGTAGGCAGAGACAGTCCTGGTGAAGTGAGGTCTAGTTCTTTGGAGGATCTTACAGAAACTCAGGCTTAGTCAGTAATTAGTCTTTTTTGGATAGCTCACCTGTAACCTGTATATATCTTAGTGGTCTTGACATGGGGATATTTATTTTCATTCAAGTCTTGACTCTTCCAGTAATATAACTTATCACTTGATTAAAAGGATGTATTAGGCAATCTTTTTCAGTGGCACTCTTAAAAACCATAAATATATGTATTCCCAAGGAAATGGGTAGAAAGAACTTTTCCTTAGATACCTACTTTGTTCCTCACCCCTTCCATTCTCTCACTGTGCAAAACACACACACATACACACATTTCAGTGGTCTTGGAAAAGTTACTTCATCTCTCTCTGCCTTAGTAATCTTTTTTTTTTTTTGAGACAGAGCCTCAAGCTGTCCCCCTGGGTAGAGTGCTGTGGCATTACAGCTCACAGCAACCTCCAACTCCTGGGCTCAAGCGAGTCTCCTGCCTCCGCCTCCCAAGTAGCTGGGACCACAGG
>CAUYTI010014799.1:0-43644 GCA_963575145.1 Galago senegalensis | reverse complement strand
GCTCAAGCGGCTAAGGCGCCAGCCACATACACCTAAGGTGGTGGGTTCGAATCCCCAGCCCGGGCCCGCCAAGCAACAATGATGGCTGCAACCAAAAAATGGCCAGGCATTGTAGTGGGCGCCTGTGGTCCCAGCTGCTTGAGAGGCGGAGGCAAGAGACTCGCTTGAGCCCAGGAGTTGGAGGTTGCTGTGAGCGTGATGCCATGGCACTCTACCCAGGGGGATAGCTTGAGGCTCTGTCTCAAAAAAAAAAAAAAAACTAATAAAAAAAAAATAGGCTTAGAAAATGAACTAAACATTCAAATACAAATAATTATAATTACCAAGCAATTAATTTTATGCTGAGGCATTTTGGTAGGGAAAATTTTTTAATGACTCAGGAAAATCCAGCTTGTTGGTATGCTCATCTGTAAAATCACATCCCCTAAGTGTGTGGGGGATATCATATCCTATCAGTGAATAGGATACAGGAGTAAACACCATTGAGATGTTACATTATCCAAACAAGACTCCATCTTAGCAGAGGGACTGTCCTGATGGCATTGAAGAAGTAAGCTGCCCTGCTGTGAGAGGACCACAAGCCAAGGACCTGGGTCCAGCCTCCACTTGCTGACAATGGTCACCAGCCAAACAATATCAAGAAAACAAGGACCTCAGCCCTACAGTCACAGGAAATGAACTTGGCCAACTACTCAAAGAAGCTTGGAAATAGAATCTTTCTCTAATAAGACCCCCAGATGAGAAGACTTTAGCCAGCACCTTGTGTGAAGCCTTGGACTACCAAGATACACAGAAACAGTAAGATAATAAATTTGTGCTGCTTTAAACCAATAGATTTGTTACACATCAATAAAAAAAAATGCAGGGTCAATGTATTATTTTCTTATACTAGGCAAGTTGAATTCACTGTTCCTGTTGCCATGGTATAGTCAATATCCTAGAAAAGTGAATCTGGATCAATACACTGCCAAGAAAATAAATGAGCTATGCTTACAGGAACATGCAGCTGGAACACACACAGCAAGAAATGCTAAACAAGTGGGTGCAAATGCCAGGAGCACAGAGAGTGTGTAAGCACCGACAATTACCTTGGAAACCACTGTGGACAATCCTCTCATTTCACAGCTACAGGAGGAAACATTTCACTCTGTGTCATTAGCCATATAAGCGGGGTCTTGCATTGACCCCCATGAAGTGACAGTATCCAAATGTCATTCCAGCCTCAACATGGGCTCTGTTTGGCTGCCTCTAAGGAGATGAAGACAAATTACTATCTCCCCATCTTTGCTATTTAACTCTCATGCCTTTAAGTTATAATTATGAATTAATGAAATAGATTAATGAAAACCCACGAACAGAATAAGAAGTTTGCACCATTAACCAAAGGATCTTTATATTTTGCACAAATCTTAATCCATGTTTTAAAATGCTACCAAATCTTCCATTTAGTATCAAATGATAGTTGTGATATAAAGTAGCTAATATGTGACATACACACACCAAAAGGATGAGAAATGTGATTTTGTTTATCCTCTGCTAGTTTGGTCTAAGAATATTGTCTTTGCTTTCTTTATTATTAGGATTAAACTTCAAGTCACTTCTTGAAAACATCACTAAGGAAATTAATGCAGACTTATTAGAAATCCAATTTTCTGTCAGTCCCAATAGGCCAGATCTAATTGGGAATTTCCTACTTATTTCAAAGCAGAGCACCAGCTATAATCATTTCTATGTGGCTTTAAATAAGACATGTAGACTATCATTAAGTGTCTGAAATCAAAAGCTCAAGATCTAAAAACCCTGTTGGCATAGGGTTGTGAATAATGGAACACATAAGTGTGATGAATATTTTTAATTTGATATCATGAAAGGGGAAATAAAATCAACCTTCACCCAATTAAAATTAGTCATTTTATTTTTATAGTGTAGAAAAAAACTACCAAAATATTCTTGACCAACCAGCATCTTGCCGGAATTATTGACACAGATACTGATTACATGTCTTCCCGATACTAGGGAATTTGAATAATTGAAGACCTGGTGTATTTTTAGAAATAAAAAAGTGTCCTTCAAATAAAATCTCACAACTTCATAATATGTGTATGTCCTTGGGAAAAACTGTTCTAGACAAAACTAATAAAAGTACTAAAAATACTTTAAACTTTATAAAGGGCAAAAATCAGAGAGAATCAGCAAAATATTTTTGCTGGGTATGCTCAAAGCAATGTATGTTTGTGCTGAACAACACTGGCAAAGCCGTCACATAAAAAATAATTTGGATCTTCAAGGGGGAAAAATACCTACTAAAAATATTTATTAGAAAGTGGGGATTGGAATGTGCACAATTAATAAACTGTCAACATTCTCATTAGGTGCTACTTATTTTATTTAATTTTGGTAATAATGGCTTTCCATCATTTACCAAAGTTAACCATTTTAATAAATGTATTTTTACTCTTCCTTTTCTTACATGTTTTAATGTCATAAAATCAGACCATGATATTCAAAAAGAGACGATGATATTTGTAGCCCCAAGCTTGATTCATATTTAAAACCGATTATAAGAGTCCTGTTTTTCAGCTACAATGACAGGCAACAAAAACAAACATTACTCCCATTACAAAGGCCTAAGGTATGAAAATAAATAAAAATGCCTTATAGTTCTCAGGATTCATTCTCCATTTAAACAAAGGTGTAGCAAAAACAGCATATTTACTCTTGAAAACAGAATTTTTTAGGAGACAGGCCCTGTTCCTTGCTTCCTAGGAAGGGGTTGATAGATTTATCAGGTGAGACCACATGCTCAGAAAGGCACAACCCTTCAGGGGCTGAAACAGATCTTCAATCCAGCCCTGATATAGAACTTCAGAATTCATGATGGCTGGTGCCATCAAGGGTCTGACTCTTAAGATCGGAAGTTGCGGCTGTACATGTGCCATGAACTTGGTTGATTAGTTTGCTGTGGCTGCCACTGCACATGACTATACACTGTCTGCATTAAAATCATAGAATTTTATGCTCTCAAAGTTCTGAAAGCCAGAGATCAAGGTGGCAGTTGGTTTGTTATCTTCTGGAGACTCTGTGGGAGCAGTTGTTAAGTGCCCCTCTTCTGGCTCATGGTGGTGTGCTGGCCATCCTGGTGTGTCTGTGGCTTATAGGTGTGTCACCCGATCTCTGCCTCTGTCATCATATGAGGACCTATTCTCTGTGTGTCTGTCTGCACATGGCCGTTCCATAAATACAAGAGGCACTGGATATGGGGTCCATCTAAGCTAGTATGACCATGACCCATCTTAACTCAAGTAATTACATCTGCAGTGATGCAATTTTCAAATACAATCCCGTTCCAGGGTTACAGGTAGATGTGAACTGGAATGGAAAGCATTTATCCAGGATAGTGTGTTCTGTGGCCCTGAAAAATTATCACAACATCCAAGCCTTGTTAGAAATACCCTGACCCCATCCTAAAATCTCCCAAACTCTTAATTCATGAAGGAATTAATTCTAAATCAACATTTGATAGTGGGAAGAATGGATATACTAGAGTCTTTGAATGTATAGCTGGGGAGACATGTTATTTATGCATGTAGGAATAAATAATAGCATACGTCAATTATACATTTTCTACTGTTGAGTTTCAATAGAGCTGTCATGGTAGACTACTTTCAGCTGAGGGATTTAATTTATTTCCATTGCAAACATGAGATCACTTTTTATATTTTATAAACTCATGAGAGCTGTTCAGTGAGAGCTGGTTAGCAGGGATAAATAGAAAGGCCTTTTATTAAACCAAATCACTTAATTACTGCTCCCAACTAGGGTCATTATAAGCTAGACAGACAACAAACTTAATGAAAAAGGGGACAGACATGCTTAGACTATGCACACAGGTCAGTTGATGGGTATAGATATTCAGTTCTGTAAAGACTGAAGATAAATTGATAAAGGAGAAAGTGTGATAGGGTGGATAACTCTCCGGTTTTTCTCAAGTATAATAGTAGAAATGGAACTTTATTATTATATATACAGCATGATAATATTATATGAAGAATAACATATTGGGGAAATGGTGGCTCTTCAGAACATTTGACATAATCATGCACATACAAGTATGTATGTGATATAGATTTAATATCTTCTAATAATTATCTCTGGTTTATTATCCAAAGATATGAAAAAGTAAAAGTATTTCTGGCAATTTGAATTAGTTCTATGCCAATTATATAGTCACACACAAATATGCCAGAAAGTAGGCCAGTAATCAAGACACAAAATACATATAACAGTGTTGCACATTTAAGAACTTGCAAAAAAGTGCTTTCATCAAAATGTATGTAATATACAGATCATATAATAGTTATGCATTAAAACAGGAAACGTAGTTCAATCAGCATGTGATTATTAGCATGATATAAACTGCAGATCATCAGTGACGACTTGCTGTATTATCTATAATTCTGATTTATAATTTTATATCTCAAGGATGTTCGCCAGATATTCCCACCCAAATTTGACCCTTCCATTGCTAAATATATGAAATGATAAATTCAAAACAATAGATAGAATACAAATTATTCTTAGCAATAGAGAATCATCTCTGAGGAAACACAAAAAGGGAATATATATGTTTATAACCACACATATGTGTATATATATATTAATGTACTATAAGTAAAATTATAGCTGTTTTGTTTTATTTTATACACTCATTTTTATGTAAGATTATTCATTTGGTATCAAAGTTGACCGTTCTAGATAATATTTCTAGGAACTGATGAAATAAAGTTGACTCACTTATTCATTAATTTTCAAATAAGCTAAATTATATTATTTTGTTTTTTAAAAATATTATGCTTTTGTATCAAAACATTGTCAGTTTGAATTTTACTAATAGAAAAGTAATTTTTGTCTGTGACTTCCTTTAAATAAATCATATAGTGAGGATACTATAAATACATCCCCAATAAAGATATTATTCTTGGGTGGTTCCTGTGGCTCAGCGAGTAGGGCGCCGGCCCCATATACTGAGGGTGGTGGGTTCAAACCTCACCCCAGACAAATTGCAACAACAATAACAACAAAAAAAAGCCAGGTGTTGTGGCGGGCAGCTGTAGTCCTAGCTACTTGGGAGGATGAAGCAAGAAAATCACCTAAGCCCAGGAGTTGGAGGTTGCTCTGAGCTGTGACATCACAGCACTCTACTGAGGGCAACATAGTAAGACTCTGTCTCTACAAAAAAAAAAAAAAAAAAAAAAATTAAGGTATTAAATTTTATTAGGTTTAATTTTTAAAGAACCAGTATTATCCATGATTTTCAATGTGCACTTTTGTTGCTTTGTTTTGTGTATAAAGAGTAACCTATCTAAGCAGAAACAGAGAAACCAAGACATACTTTATCTGTCCATGGGGAAGGATAGATGGATGCTATGTATTTGGTATAAGAATATATACTAGAATGCTCATCTATTTCATAGAAAGTCTTGCTTCTTTTATTTGAAATAAGCCACTTTGCAATCTAGCAGCTGTTTCTTAACACTCCTAAATCCTTATCTAAGCAAATAAACTCCTTATTCTACTCTTTGACCCAATTCTTCTGTTCAATTTTAATGTACCCCCTCAGGCAGTGTTAGTGAGTCCCTCCTCTGTGGTTAATTAGTGTTTTGTTCTGCCTTATTTTGTATCATTAGTAGTATTTTTACAAAATAAACCAATTATGTATCTGATTATACAACTAAACCACCAAGTTCTTTAAACAAAAAATCATGTACAGCATTTTACTGTTATAATCAAGCAGTTTTCAGAGTTAATAAGATACAAAGTTTTGTCAAAAGAATGACTACAAAAATTATGTTGTGCATTATTTTGGGTATCTTATTTAAATGTAAAAGTAGACCATTGCATCATTATCTATAACAGAATTAATTAGCCAAACTAAATACAGGATAGATTATTATTAGTTCTTTGCAACCAGCTTGGACTAGAAGCCAAGCACTCAAATGTATTGCCCAGTATGGCGACTTACAAATGCAACCAGGGGCTTTGTTATATGTGGATCGCATTTAAATAAGTTATTTTTATGGGGAAATGTTGTAAAATATAAAACAGGAGCTATCAAAGGTTTCTGGAAGATACTAAAGTTAGTAGGTAAGATTTCAAATTTAGGTAGGGAGGTAGAACTCACAGGGCTTGAGTTCTGGACTAAGGCAGACCTCATGTGGAAGGCTCACTTCACAGAGTGCGAATCCTACTTCTTTTCCCTCACCCAGTGTCTTCACATCAAACATGGGCACAATAATGCTACCTCAAAAATTTACTTGAAATAACAAAAGTTACTATAACCAAATACATTTAAAGAAGAAAAATTCCCCATCTGATGTTTAAAAAGAAATTCTCTAAACTTGAGAAATCTTTCCTATATAGGTTTAAATGAGGACTCCGAAAGGAATGCACACACTTCTGGTGGTTTCAGAGAGCTCTTAGCAGGACTACCTACCTTTCCACTGTTTTATCACAACATAAAAACATTAGATGCACAAAATTAAAGTTCAGGTTAATCAAAATATTGCTTGACAAAGCAAATAATTGAATTGCACTCGCAGTGCACTGTGGTAGAGAGTAATTAACAGGCAGCATCCTCAACATTTGAGTACAACTTCCAATTTCCATTTTAACATCGTGGAGTGCTGTCTACACATATTTTAATGGTGCCCATGATAATAATATATTCTCTTTTTAATCATATTCCGCGTTGCAAGAAATGAAGCTTGCAATTTTCCCAGGTGCTTACCAAATTACTACTGCAAGCTAATTCTCATCCCCCAAGTTAAGAGTTTCAACACAGTGCACATTAACAGCTTGCTTATGTTCCTCCTCTATGGCAGAAGGTACGTTAATATGCGCCTCAATTATAGCCAGTTTGTGCATTTATAGCACCCAGTGGGCATCTGTAAGAAAGCTGTAAATGTTCTTATCCTGATTTTTTAATGGTTTACTATATTACAGTAGAGAAAGATTGGGAAAGGGAAAGACAGGTAGAGAAAAAACGAAATATAGGAAAGTCGATAGAGAAAGGAATAAAACAAAAATGTGATTGAAAAGAAAATCAATGAGAAATGAAAATTAAAAGTCACTATTTTTAAACTTTCATTAAATGTATACCTGTAACGTGTCTATCTATACATGAAGGAAACACACATGTATGTGTGCTATTCTATACACACTTTATTTTATATGTGCTTATTTGATTTTAATGACAGTAGGTACAAAAATATCCATCCTTTTCCAAAAATAAGCTACACAAAAATTACAAGAGGAAAGATTCATGTTATCTACCAAAAGACACTCTTGAGGCAGCTTTGATTTGTACAGGACAAGCTGTGAATCCCTATACACCCCGACAAACCTGATTTCCTTCACTTCTGTAGTAGCTAGGTCAATTTATGATATACAACTTGAATTTATATTAGCTCCAAGATATTTAAAATGTTGTCCCCGGGAGGCCCCTGTGGCCCAGTGAGTAGGGCGCCGACCCCATATACCGGGGGTGGCTGGTTCAAACCCAGCCCCCGCCAAACTGCAACAAAAAATAGCCGGGCATTGTGGCGGGTGCCTGTAGTCCCAGCTACTTGGGAGGCTGAGACAGAAGAATCGCCTAAGCCCAGGAGTTGGAGGTTGTTAGAGCGACTCCGCTGCACTCTACCAAGGGCGAAAAAGTGAGACTCTGTCTCTACAAAAAAAAAATAAATAAAATAAAATAAAATAAAATATTGTCCCCCATATATGCCTGAATTATGAATTAGCGCTACAAGATAATGATCTAAAAATCTATTCAGAAATTTCAAGCTAACCACGACGTTTACTGTATTTTTCTTTCAACTTTCAATGTCTAGTGGCCTGGTGGACAGAATGAAATTTCAAAACACTGCAGGTAGAATGACCAGGTCAGTGATGCAGTATCAAATTGTTTTTCTGCTTGTGTTATGTAGTACAGCAGCAAACAGAAAATCAGGTGTGATTCACAAAGCTTATATATTTGTTTTAGAAAATTGTTTTGATGCATAATAATTCTCCATATTTATGGGGTACATGTACTATCAGGGGGCATGCATGCAATGTGTAATGATCAAATTAGGGTAATCAATATCTATCACTTCAAAAATTGACCATGTCTTTATACTGGAAACATTCCAAATTTTCTCTTCCAGCTATCTTGAAATGTACATCATATTAATGTTATGCTTTAGATATGTAAGAATAAATTCATAAACAGTTAAAGAATTTCTAAGTTAAAAATAGCTTGTATCTCTAACTTCAATCACGTTATTACCATTATTATATTTCCAGGATTACTAAAATAAGTTAAAATATCAATTAGGCATTAATTTTTAATTTTTATACTAGAACAGGGAAAATAAAGATAGTCAAGCAATCAACATTTAAATTCTTCTCCAATTTATAAAACTTGCATGCATTCTTTTTTCCCCTTTCCTGTTCATTTGATTTAAGCTGACACAATTAGAAAATTTCTCCTCTCTCTCTCTTTTTTTCTTCTTTTCTCTTCTGTCTTCTGTTTTCTCCTTACCTAAGATGAAGTAGACATCTGGGGTGTCCACTGAACTGAGATGGCCTATGTGCCTGGGAGGGCAGCTCACCTCCTATTTCCCCATAGATGCCAAGCGTAATTATAGGGCATAAGTAATCAAATGTCTGGATTGTCAGGGAATTTGAACGTCATCCCTGGCTCCATCAGACCCCCCTTTCCCATCAGTGTTACCACCTCTGAGAGAACATCACGTCTAAATTACAGACGCAGTTACTGCTCCCTAAAACTGGTCAGCGGCCTGCATTACAGTGAAAAGACCAGATATTTTGAGGACGCATGCGCACCTGTTTGCAGTTGGGTTCCCTTGTTCCTTTCCCGCCGCTCCTATCACTCCCAGCTCTGACCCTGCAGCCCAGTTGCTGTGGTTGCTATGCCGTTCCCAGCTATATCTTAGCTATTCTATCTGAAAACACTTCTTGTTTCAGAAGTTGCCAGCCACAACTTGGGTACCATAAGCTGAGGCATCTGGAAAGGGCTCAGGAACAGTGAAGTCCAGGTAAGGTGCTGACTTTTTACTTCCTTGATGTACTCTCAAAACAAAATCAAGTGTACAGGTCCCCTCACTGAATAGAGATGTTAAATTGTGCATCTGTCTCCTCATCCGTAAAGCGTGGGTCCTCTCCCTGAATAGCACTGTTAGATTGTACATCCGTCTCCTTATCCGTAAAGTGTGGGTCCTCTCCCTGAATAGTACTGTTAGATTGTACATCTGTCTCCTCATCTGTAGAGTGTTGGTCCTCTCCCTGAATAGTACTGTTAGATTGTACATCTGTCTCCTCATCTGTAGAGTGTGGGTCCTCTCCCTGAATAGCACTGTTAGATTGTCCACCTGTCTCCTCATCTGTAGAGCGTGGGTCCTCTCCCTGAATAGTACTATTAGATTGTACATCTGTCTCCTCATCTGTAGAGCGTGGGTCCTCTCCCTGAATAGTACTGTTAGATTGTCCATCTGTCTCCTCATCTGTGGAGCGTGGGTCCTCTCCCTGAATAGCACTGTTAGATTGTCCACCTGTCTCCTCATCTGTAGAGTGTGGGTCCTCTCCCTGAATAGCACTATTAGATTGTACATCTGTCTCCTCGTCTGTAGAGTGTGCCATAGTTTTGTGGTTTTCATCAGTCAGAAATCTTGAATAGGAACAGGTAATTGATACCCATGTGAATCAGCACGATTTTATAAGTTGTTATCACCTAGGCCATTGGTTCTTAACCTTCCTAATGCAGTGACCTTTTAATACAGTTCCTCATGTTGTGGTGACCCCTAACCATAAAATTATTTTCATTGCTACTTTATGACTGCCATTTTGCTACTCTTTATGAATTTTAATGTAAATATCTGATATGCAGGAGACCCACAAAGGGATTGCAACTCACAGGTTGAGAACCATTGACCTAGGCCATGTAAGTTTTAACATCCAACTTGATTTAAGACCTATATAGTCTTTAAATGTCATGTGTCTATTTCAATTTTTAAATTTGTTAAAATAAATAGAAATTAGGTGATCCAGTAATAATACAGAGCATTACCAAATCTCTGAGAACACCTGTGAAAACAGACTGAAGCCTCCTCCAGACTGATCCTTTAAAACAGATGACTCAGCTGCAACTGAGAATTGTATGTATGGAGTCTGTGCTTCACAGGATATTTGCTTATCTTAGAGAAAGAAAGATGGAACAATAATTTCATCAGCAATTCTTAGGTTCTAACAATTCATTAACATTAGTAAGATAAGGCAACCTAAGATAAGATAAGGCCTACATTGTTGGACACAAACATTTCAAAATAAAAATATATATCAAGGGCACATTTACTAAGCATCTGTGAAAAACCGTCTCACTTCATGCCCCACGGAGGTGATCATTAGCACTCCTTGGTGAATGAAGAATTTCATTAGTAACGGATCAGATTTTGAGGTGCCAATCAAGTACTCTTGCAAGTTCTTAAACTAATTCAAAATTTTATCTTGAAGCAAAGCATATGTGCACCCAGTGTTGCTAGGTTCAGTTTTCGTATTGCCCACATATGCTTTGAAATGTAGGAAATGCCAATTTCCACTTGGAAATAAAACATAGATCTGACTCCTAAAAGATTCAAGGGAAGGGCAAATTTTCAACTACCATTTTAATTCTATTGCAAAGGATCCCAAACTTTGTCAGTTCAAGGGACTCTTAAAAGTTTCAGTATTTTCCCCACATGACAACCCTCAGCTAAAATAAATACCTATGCTAGATAGTGAGGTCTGAACAACTGAACACACATACATATCCTAACAACGTAGTAGCCACTGAAGACAATGCCCTGGAATTGAAGACAAGAATTTAATTCTTAAATAACCATTATTATGAGTGATGGGATGTGAGTGTGTCAAACTGGTCCAGCAGAGCCGCTAAGTCCTGGAATCTGATGGACTACAGTAACGAGCCTTTCCTGGTCTGTAGGGATTTTCTGGTGATACTTGCTTTTTATCACAGCAACCATGAAAAACCCAGCTTTGCAAACACAGGCAGCATTTAATGACCAACTTGATAATGTTGAAACAATGAATTATCATGAACCAACAATTTGTGCTGTGTTCAATAGATCATCACTGTGTGTTTCTCTCAAAAATTTAAAATAGCTGTGGCTATTTGGGTCTAAGTTGTTTAGACCTAACTTCTTAACACACAGGTATTTCTTTTGGCTGAAGGAAGTCATGTGGGAAAAACACTGTGAGTTTTCTGTAGCCCCCCTGAGCACCATGTTACAAAGTTGGGCATCCACAGGCCTATGACAGTTTTTATCTAACAAACGTGTATCCAGCAATAGAAGTTGTGCAATGTGGGGAATTATATTTTCTAGGAAGAGTCACTACTCAGCCCCATCAGGCTAAGTCTTGTGGGAGAAGTGTACTTCCCACCCAGGAAACATTGACACTGGCCTGCGACTTCCCTCAGTCAATGAAACGTGTGAGTGAAATGACTTGTGGAATTTTCAGGTTGAAGCTTGTTTCTGCCATCTGATTATGACACGGTATGTTCTAGAACAGTGACTCCACCTTCAGCTTTAGTAAGATACAGGACAAAACCACAGCAAACCTTCAACTCATGGAAGCATCAAGTATAAAATAATCTCAGTTCTATTGCTGCTAAAACACAGAGCTAAGTTATTACTGTGTCTCAACTAAAACTGGCTGACACAGATAGATACTTCAATGATCAATATATTATCAATGAATGCCTATATAAGTTTTAAATTTCATAGAAGCAACCTAAGAGATAAGTAAGATGTTTTCCTCATTTTTCTAAGATGTGTGCCTTATGTTCAAGCATAAATACTTGAACTTCGTACTTTAGCTTCCATACGTTGACTCAATGGTGTGTCATCAATTTCGGTATGTGGGCCTGGTTCCTAATTTTGACCACCTCCGTGAACCGACAGGCTTGTTAGGTGCAGTGCCAGGAGTGATCGATTTACAGAGATCCTGCTGTGTTTGGTTGTATGTAAATGGAGGAGGAGGAAATAGATAATTATGTAACTTATAGTCCCAAAGAACTATGCTTTCTGAGAAGAAAAAATATGTCTTCTAGCATATTTCAGCCTCTTTTTCCTGTACCTGACTAGCTCTCCTGTGAAGAAAAAGAAAAAATGGGGGGAGAGGGAACCACTGAATTTCCCACAGAAATAGCAACCCTCGTCAATTCTGGGCTCTCTGTTAGCCTCATATTTATCTTGTTTCATTTGCAGAGTTTGATTTCTTGTGACATTATAATAATTTCTAATCTTATAGTAAGACATAATGATGACAATATAAAAAATGTATAAAATCATAGCATAAGAAAATTCTTTTTCTTTCTTTTTTTTCATAAGAAAATTCTAAATGGAATGATTTTTCAGTTTCCTGGGAGATGTCAGAACCAGGTTTTTAAAATAGCATTTTACCATGGTTTTTCTCTTTTTTGTTTTTGACAGTAGCTTTGCCTTAGTGCGGCCTTAAAGAACAAATTAAAGGTTTATGCCAACCCAGAAAATATTTTTGAATTGTAATGGTGTCTCCTAGTTGTGCCAATGCATCAATCTGCTTGTCAGGGAAAAACAAAATAAAACAAAGTATTATTTTAACTACTTGCCTCTTGATTCCTGCTGAGGTGCATGTGAAACCATTGCTAACTTTTGAGGACATGTACATTATTCAGGAAATTATTATTTAAACAGGAAAACTATTTCTTATTTAAATGATTAATGATGATTGTGAGATACCTAGATGTTTGCCACTGTTACTGTTCACAGATTTATTAAGGACCTACATTTCTGCTCAATTGTTTGCTGTTCCTATGTCATTTGGACACTCTGCACAGAGTTATTCATCACCAGAATAAGAACTAATGAGTCCTCATTATCAGAATAAAAACCAGAAATCTAAATCAGCATGTACACTCAAAATAAGTCAGTAGGATGATATGCTACCGGAAATATTTCTTAATACTAGAAACCCAGCAAAGAAGACATCAAATCTGTCAGCAGAACTGCAGATATTACTCTATCAATAATCCACGGCACTGCTGTACTCCCCATCTGAGGCTCTTGTCCAGCTCTGGATGACAGCCTGCTTCAACTTCATCACATGATCCGCTGGGACAGAAACTCATAACTGGCTCTCAACACAGAGCCTTCCTATAAACGGTAATAACCACAGCCCTTCAGTATACGGGAGATTATAAGAGTGCAAAACAGTGAACACAGAAGTTTGGGGAAAAGCAGTCTGGCATAAAACCTAACAAAAACAAGCCCTGAAGGATGACTTCTTAAAAGTTAAAGGCAAGAATGAAATAGGTGTCTTTGAAAGTCATGCTTTGGATAGTTTCAAAAGTGTGTTCTTTTAAGAATTAGAGCTATTCATTTTATAGTGTGCTACGGTGTTTACACACAACTTCCCCACACATGCTCACATGCCAAGGACGAAATAAAAAATGTCCTCGGCACATGCCACCCAATGGCACTAGAGGGTCTGTTGCTTCTAAATACCCAGTGTATTAAATTTACTTGAAATATTTTAAATATAATTTATAACATAAATGCATTGCCTTTAGACTCCCTGTTGATTCAGGTACTGGCGTGCTGGAGGGGCTCGTAACTCACGCAAGAGCTGATGGAAAGTTTCAGGGATTTTGTCAGCCAGTCATTGAACGTAGACATTGTGAAAAATTTAATTATATAAATTTATAATCAAATAAATTATACTAAAATGAAGATGACATTCAAAAGCCATCACTTCTAAATAGGTTTTTACTACATTTTACTGTTAAGAAGATTCTAGAAGTTCTATTCTATGTACCTGTAAAGTATAAATAATGCATCTTTTCACTGCTCTGTGTCTACTGAATCCACATTAATATGTTGGTAGCTTAAAGTCAGCCACAATGGGAGTATTTACACCATGAATATCACCAATCAATATCACTAATCAAAACTCCCTTTCCCCTGTCAGGGCTAGGTGAAGATTTATTATCACGAAATGGGTTAAGAAGTTTTATATTATCAATATGAGGCTTTGTATTTGCAAAGTGATGTACTTATCCCTGTCACCCTTATGGAAATGTACACTGATAATTTGACTCCCCCTTGTAGATGCTACTAGAGATAAAAAATTATTCTCATAGGCTTCTCAAGAGTTGGAGCTAACTCAACTTCGCAATCAACTTTGCCTATTTACTGCAGGAGTTCAAAACTCCTTTAACTCTGTGTCATTAATTTTTTTAATGTTTCAAAGTTTAGTAGTAAATATACATACATAATCTAAAAGTAAAAGTGAATTAAAAAATTCTAAATTTAAAATAGTAGGCCTATGTCCACTTCCATTCATAATCATTGATAAATACTTTGTACATTTTGGGAACTAACTGAATGACATTCACATAAATGCAAGAAATAAATGACCTGGGACTTAGAAGAAACTAACATCACCTGGGAATTACTGACCCTGTCCTATGATTGAAAAGTGGGTGAAAACGTGTCCTGTTTTCAGGGCAGCCCTGCAACTTGACAGTGGTGGAGAAACCACGTGCCTCCCAGGGCAGACATGGGAAGCACAAGTGGAAGGCCAGGCTGGCCTGCAGGGCAGCCAGATACGCAGGTGAGTCTTGATGATACCTCAAAGAATGCCTTTTGGTGACTGTTAACAAAATTATACGGAATCCTTGAGTCAGAAATGGGAACTTGTTTTAATAGCAAATACTCTTTTATGTTGTAAAAACTCAGAATTTAATAAACTGAATAGCTGTCTCAAGAGTTATAAAACAATTTGAACTGTATTTGTGGATTGATAGTATTAAAAATGGCTTTCAGAGATTCTCTGGTCCACTCACAATTTCTAGGAAAGATGGATGCTTACCCATTCACGTATCGTGACGCGCACTCTATTCTGAAATGTCTTGTATTACTCACCTGACCTATGATTATCAATTATCACCAATTACTCGTTTGATAACTTCTCCTTTACTGAAGTTATATCATACATTATGTAAATAATCATTGTCAAAATGATTTTTGCTGCTTTTATAGACATATAAATCCAATGATCATAGATTATTATCATGAGGAAATATACCTAAGAGCAAGAAAATGTGGATACTCAAATTTTTAAAACTACTTATGGTTCCCATTACAGTGTATAGATACAAGTATCATCTCAGTCTGTCTCATACATAATTGTTTTTTATGTTCATGACATCCCAAGTCAAAGAACCACTTTTGGAATTGTGAATGTGTTTACTGGGTGAAGCAGTCTTGAGGGAGACATACCAGGCCTGAGAGAATCTAAACAAAGTTGGCAGCTGCCTCCAAATATCCCTGCCTCCTTTGTGAGGCAGCGCCCTCGCCTCTGAGTAACACACACCACATACATCTTACTCTGTGTTGACACCTTGGCCCTCTTTACGTAACATCTGTGGGAGTCTTATGCATGAAGTTGTCTACAGAGCCAGCCATGTTGCCTGGTACCCAAAAGGGTAGGTGAATACACTTTAAAGAAAATCAAATTCTGAAAATATGATGGGAACGGTAACAGCTGAATTTAAGGACTCAGTTAAGGTAAGTGCGTGATATTTGCCTGCCTTTGAGTGGAAGATGTTAAAAGTCGTCTCAAACTCCACCAAGTCCACTTATGCCTTTTTTGTAACATTTTAGATATCAGAATTTTGAATAATTGAGGATTTCTTTGAACAATAAGTTGCTTTTTTGTTAAAATGACAAGTTTGAAGTAAATACATATATGCTTTCAAATATATGAATCTGATCGTTACCATAAAATGCATCAGTTTAAGTTAAATGACCCGACTTAAGGGAAAATGATCAAGATGCAGCTTACACTGGCTCATAAGAGCTGATTGCTAACTTTTCAAGAATTTTACAAGAGAATGTTGTTAAAATGTTGGTAACTTGAAATGGGCTACAGCAAACGCTATAAAAGAGATCCCCTCCTCACTTCACTTCAGGCTGATGGTTATACATTTACCAGCAGACCTCAGAATAAATTTTAGTCAGAGGGAAGTATGCAACCATACAGGAAATTAAATCTGTGAAATCTATGTCCATATTGTGTCCAACAAAAGACTAGCCGAAGGCAAACAGTGAAATATTTAGTATTCATCTGTGTTTGAATTTGCATTTTTTCTTTTCTGTCCTGTTAACCCCATCAGAAGCAAAGCAAGGATCTGCAGACTTAGCAGACTTTAATTAGTGTGTAATACCTGTAATATCTAGAAATTTGCCTAGATTATTTCATCTAAATTTTCTTTTGGCCTCCCACAAAGCCCAACAGCCAGCGCTAGCCCACATGGTTTTAACTTCCCCTCTCCATGCTGTTGCCTTGGTGGATCTGACGGTTCACCAGACTGACTCCCCATCTAACACACTCCTCTGGAGCTTGCTCTAGTGTAAACTCTCATGTTCATCTTTTTTCCCTCTTTGCTTTTTTGACAGCAACTTTTACATTCTATTCTGCTATATGCTCAAATGTCCACTTAACCACAGGCAGTACAACAGTACAATTAAGAACTCAGTTGTCTCAAAGAGCTTTGGCATCACACAAAACAAAGATTCACGGCCCAGGGGCAGACAGACGTACTGACTCAGAAATGCTGGAGTCGGGTCTGGCAGTCAGTCCTGCAATAAAGTCCAGCAGGAGAGGCAGATACGCACCATCGAGTGCCCCAGGGCTTCGTACTATACGTTTTGTGAAGACAGAGATTTCATTTGTGTTACTTGTCAATCTATACCTGGTATCCTGTATACTTTCTGACAGTAAGCATGAAACAAGTGAAAAATATTGGATGAAGGCATTAATTAATATTTTCTATAAAGTCTCATTTCTAAAAGGTGAGTGTCAAAAGAAAGCTCTAAACTGCTGTTGTGCTATGGAGGCATGTCTCCCAGAGGGACTTGCATTTCAGCATGTCATGAACTGATTTTTCTCCTAAGTCCTCATTTCTTCTGAAAACATATTGGGAACACCAGTCAGTGCTTCGCAAAGTGCTCCAGGATCCTTGGGTGAAAGTGCCCAGAGGGGGGCAAAGTGGAGCATAGCATAGGGATATTATTGTCACATTGATCCCCTTAGAATACAAAGGATATGTAAGCTGCTACGATTGGTCCTTTCTTCAGAGCTCTGAAGCAGATACCATTTCAAGGAAGATGGAAAAGCAGTAACAAAAAAATTGAGATTAGGATCCGGACTGTAGTAGTATGAGGGGGAAACATCAAAAGGCTTATATGAAAGAAGAAATATCTAACAGCAGCTTTAATCTTGAAGTCTCCAAAACAGCTTCTGCGTGGAGTGCCAGCATGCCACAGGTGCACTCCACAGGAGCAGGGGGGCAAAATGAAGAGGCCGCCAGGCGGTGATGGATTCCTGTCCACGATGCAGTCATCCCGGGGTGGCTTCCGCATCTGGCGAATATATCTTAGTGTGTGCAATTTTTTAGCTGGTCCTTTTCAAGAACATAAAAGATCTCACAGAACCAAAAGAGATTGTAAGATAATCAGCGAACCTAATGAGGATGCCTGAGTGGTAACGGTTAGTGAGCAGATATTCAGGAAGACTTTGTGAATGCCAAAGAAATAGATAAATAGATTCTATTTTCATTATTCCTGAAGGACGGCATAGTATGTTGTTGGAATTGCCTACACTAGGACTTTTCAAAAGAAATCTGCAAGCCGATGGGAAATTGATATTTTAATGAATTCATACAATGTAACATTTTTAATTGAAAGGACGTGAATTGTATCAACTTGATATCTAGTAAAACTGGTGTCAGACGTGGCATGAGCTAGGTGGGTACCTTGCTAAGAGGCAAAGTAAAACTGTTACTTCTTCATCCCTTCAGTTTGAAGGCCAGCTGGAACTTAAAATAGAAATCTAACTTTAAGTTTTTAAATGGTTTGTGTCTTTAAATAGATTTTGAAACAGAAATGTGTATGACTATAAAGATGAATTGAAAACAAAAAATTACTTTTCAAAATTTAAAAAATTTTAAATTGAGCTAATAACTAGGAATTCTTTATTTAGTTGCTCTTGAAAAAAAAATGTGGCATTTGATGCCAAGAAACTGTGCCCCTGGATGCTGGAAAGTTGTACACATCATTCTGAGAAACATCTTGGAAAGTTTGACGGTTCCAGAAGGAGTGTTCTGGACTTTAACATATGTCAGATCAAAAGTATTTACCAAACTGTATCAGTTTTCTATCACTGCCTTAGAAATGCCTACAAACTCAGTGGCTTAAAAGCAACACAAATATGTTGTCTTACAGCCCACACTTGAGAATCCAAAATGAGTCTCTCTAGGCTAAACTCCAGTGCCGACAAGCCTGCGGTCCTGGCGGGCTCAGGACAGAAGCCCCATCATCCTTCTTCCTAGCTTCTAGAGAAGGACCACAGGCCCTGCCTCCAGACTCTGCCTCCATCTTCAAGCCCCAATTCTGAGCTTTTTTACTCAGGTCACATTTGTCTGATTCTCTGCTATCCCACCACTGTCTTCCAATTTTAAGAAGTCTTGGCCTCCTGTTGGGCTCACACCAAGGTAATCCACGATAACTTTGCTATTTCAGAGTCACCTGGTTACTAACCTCAATCCCAGCTGCTACCTTAACTCCTCCCTGCTAATTAGGATAGCATGTTGACAAATTCTGGGGATTAGGAGGTGGCCATCTTTGAGGGGCTGTTATTCTATCAAATCAACCATTCAAGTACTTTTTTTTTTAAGTGTAAATCAGAAAATCTCTAAAAGTAATTTATTCTCTTCTAGGATATGCATAGTATGGTCATTGTACTCGTGGAATAATTTAATACAATTCCGTGGGTACTGACATTGTGGGTTTCTTGTGCTCAGGGCCAATGATATCACAACATAAATACTATATTTCTGGTTTTTCCTTATTTAATGGAAATCATGAATTAAAACATTGTCCTTACCTTTTCTTATCATTTCATGAATTTTGTTTTTCTTTTTTTTCTTTTGCAGTGTAGCATCAAAATAATCATAGAAATGATAAGCATATTAATTTCGCTAATTATGTGGAGCATCTTTAAATTGAAATTTTTATAATAAAAATAATTGTAACTACAACATTTAAAGAGAAAAGTCAAAATAATATCATCACAAATTTTAATATAGCATGATGGCCCTCTATGACATCCCACATTCCCAGATATCATTTCTGCTCAACAGAGCTTGAAGTGATATTTTTAAATCTGTGAAATAAAGTCTGTAAAATAATGACATAAAATATTCAAAAACCTTGTGGAATTTACTATGCTTCTATGAGCTCTTTTTTGTTTAGAATATATTGTAGTACTAGTATTTTTAGATCTTTTTACAGGCAGGAGCCGTATTTTCTGCATCTCTGACTCCATCCTCCCATTCAACACAGTGGCTTTTCCAGTGAATCTGTTCCTATAATTTGGTGAGTAACACAGGGTCACAGGAGACAGTGCTTACCATTTTCTTCAGAAAAGTTTCATCCAAAGCAAATAACTGGCATTATAACTTCATTCTAAAACTTATTTTCACAAAATTGGAAGTCTTTCCTATTTCCTATCCCTACAGTTTTATTGTATTAATGTTCTTTTTGAACAGATAGGATGATGCAATACTTCTTAGAAAATTATTATCTGAAGAAGGCAAAATCCCATACCGAGTAAGTCCTTAAAATGGCACCAAGCTAATGAAATAAGGCACCACCAAATGGGACCACAGCTTGCATAATATACGTGATATGATTTAAGTCTCAACTCAAAACACCGTTACCGAAAAACCCAGGAGACGAAAAGAGTGTGCACAAAATCTGCAAGGCTTCAACGAAATATAGTTTTAAAATAAAAATTTAAGGTCTGTAATCAGAGAATATTATTTAAATGGTTTTATTAACTTTCCAAAGAAGGATGAAATACAGATCTTTGCATCATAGTGTCTTACTCTTTATTTTGTAAATATTGTAAGCAGAGGGAAAAAAAAAAAACTGTTTATGGAGCTTTCCCCCCAAGAGAACTTGATCAGTGCTGCATTATTTAGGACGCTGTATGGCAGTGTTAAACTTCTTTTCTTTAAGCGTGTTTATGCCAAACAATTCTACAAACCAATATAAGCCACGTCTTCATAATTTCAACCTAGAAATACAATGATTCTAATTAACACTGATAGAGTAAAATTATTTTTTCCAAATTATCTATCATGCAGCTACTTTGTCTTCAGTGTGGTCAGCGACGGAATAGGGACAAAACCAGAGTGGCAATAAACTGTTATTAACAGTGTCAACACACAGTGTGCCACAAGATAGCATTATTTTATTACAATGAGAAAAATCCTCAGTCCCCAATAGCTAAATTAAGCAAAATAGAAAAGAGGGCATAATTTTAGACTTTAATTTAGTTTAAATGCTTCTTTTTGTTAAAAAAAGGGGGGGGAGTAATTTTATTTCTTTATATTCCATGACACGTAAGTGTAATTGCAAATGAACTCACTACTTAAAAAAATAAATATATATAAGTCAAAAGTATAAAATCAGCACACTTCTTTGTTACCATGGGTGGTTGGCCCCATATTCTGATAATTATGACCCCGTTACGTGCAGTTCAGTTGCCAAGGAATCACGTTATTTGCTTAAATTAGTACCTATGTGCTTCTTCAAGATGACAGACCCCAGAATAGTCCCAGATCATTAGCAAACCCTAAAAAAATCCCATTATCCTCTTTATTTTAGTGCTTATTCTTTCCACAAAGGTAAACAAATTGTCAATAAAGGATTTTTTTCAATACTGCACAAATTCTACCATGAAAATATTAGGTCCAAAAGGAGAAACAAACAAAATCACTACTGTCTTTTGCAAACATTTTCCCCCTAGACTCAAACATGTTTAAAAATTTTTTAATAGTTCAGATTATATTTGTATCCTTCTCCATTTTCTGATACATGCACAGGTCACAGCAGAATGTGGTGATTTAATGTCCGTGATGACACCAAATCCAAGCTTGTCGGTTTTTCCTCTATCTCATCTTCCATAATTAAATCTGACTAAATTGACATTGTGCTAAATTATACTTTATTATGACTTACTAGGAATATTTAACTATAACATTAAATTCATTTTAATTTTCCAAATAGCCTCAATCAGGAGAATTTTGGGCCGCCGTCTGTCAGGCAGTTTAAGCAACAGCTTGATCTATAACCCAGCTCCATGTTCAGCAGAATGTGAACAGTAACCTCCTTAGAATTTACGGACAACAAACAAACTGCATGAGTCTAGTTTCATGTCACTCTTTAAGCAGCAAAATCATTAGAAAACTAGGAAAACTAAAGAATTTGTAGATTTAAATAGTTAAATAATTTCAAGTAACTTAATAATTTCAAGAATTTGTAGATTTAAATAGTTAAATAATTTCAAGTAACTTAATAATTTCAAGTAACTTTCCCAGTATTTTTTCATCTTTAAAACCACTTGACTGAAACCGAGTAACACAGGTACTGCAGACTGATCAAGTTACCCATCGTGAGGTCAAGATCATGCCACTGAATTTACCGTTTGGCGGTCTGAATAAACAGCCATCAAAGTACAAGTGATACCTGGTCTTGAAGACCTGCCATGACATATCAGGATCATCATTGTCATTTTTACCCAGCATTTTCCTTCCCAAATTACCACTAAAAGTGTATTGTGGAAACAGGTGCCTGCTTGTAAATTCACTCTACATTTTTTGAAATGTGGTAAACCAAACATGTGAAGAAAATATCTCCAGGGAGAGAAAGCTGTTTGTGGCATAACAAAAGTGCATTTACTTGAGAGGAGGTAAAAAACACAAATATATATATTTTTTAAATCCTCATTTTCTTTCATTCATTTGATTTCATTCATCAAACGATTTTGATGCATATAATAAACCTGTGTATGGAGCACTTACTGTGTGCCAGGGCATGGTGCTCCAATATCTTTAATTTAATCTTCATCACCTCCTTGCCAGGGAGCGAGTAATACATCTACTATTACTGTCTTACAAAACAGGAAGTCCACATTTAAAGAAGAAAACTGAGTTACAGGTAGCTATTGGCTGGAATTCAAGGCCAAAGACAAAGGTGGCTGTGTTGGTTTTCTAGGGCCATGAAAACAAAATACCAAGACTGAATGGCTTACACAAGAGAAACTTATTTCTCACTGTTCTGGAAGCTGGACGTCCAAGGTCAAGGTGTCCACAGGATTAGTATCTGCGTGGCCTCTCCATTGGCTTGCTGAGACCATGAGCACACAGGGAAAGATGGATCTGCCGTCTCTTTCTCTTTGTAGGAAGACAGTAGATGAGGACTTGCTATGACCTCACTCGACTTTAATCTCCTCCCTAAAGGCCCTGTCTCTAAATTACATGGGCATCAACAGGCAAATCTGGGGGGATGAAATTGCACCCTAACTGTGGTGTTCTTCCCTCTGATGATGCACTGACCTGTGGACTGAGTGACTCAGTCAGCACTGCACCACTGCACAGAAGCATCACATGTGAAGTGTACTAAATGTGGCCTCTGTCACCTAAACAGCCATCACTGGAATGGCACCATGGCAGAACACAGGCCCACAAGATGCCGGGAGTCCCTGACCTTACAGAGTCACTCACTGCAGAGGGGCTTGGGATCACTCTAATACTAAACAGGCATCCAGCATTCTCAGCATTTGGATGGACCTGAAAAACATTTTTACTTTTACAAAGAAACAGGCTGATCACAGTCTTACATAAGCACTGTTGATATTCCCTCCGATCAGCGTTCACAGTGAAGACCACATTTGCTTCACCAGATCCCTGGTTAAATATTATGACTTGGTTAAGGTGACCAGATTTTAACATTGGTAAAGCGGGACACCATTGACCCGGAGGATGGGGGAGGTCTTAATTAAAAATTTGGTCTATACGCAGCAACAAAAATTTGCATAGAATGCAAAAATAATATTGTAATATATATATTTTTAATTTCAATTAAAAAAATACTATACATAAAAAAATTATGTATACTATTACTCATGTAAAATTAAAAAAATACTATACATATGTATAACAAATAATACTATGTATAGTATTATTTTATTCTTTGGCATATTTCTTGTCAAATTCTAACAACTGATCAACAATGTGAACTTTGATAAGCAGTTCTTGATAATTAGTTCTCAACAATTATTTGTTATTATTAAAGTTTAACATTATAAAATTAACAAATAACTCATATCCTGGCAAAATTACCACATGGCAGCTGAAAACCGTATATTCCCTTCCCATTCTCCCATTGTTCCCTGGCTTGTCACACATTCTTTCCAAAAATCAGGACTTTTTAAAAATGCCACAGAAGTGGGACAAGTTGTTAAAAATCGGGACTTTTTAAAAATGTAGTGGGACGCAGGACAAATTGTTAAAAATCGGGACTGTCCCGCCAAAAGCGGGATTCCTGGTCACCTTAGACTTGGAGTGACCTCTCTAGCTGCTCTTTAGTCGTCACTGTCACTACTGGTGAGTTGGACGAGTGCTTGCAGGGAGGTGAGGGAAGACATGGTGTATTTGTGACAAATGACGTGTGCTAAACTATGTCCACTGCCACTAAATGTAATCTGTGAGATTCTCTTTCTTTCTTTCTTTCTTTCTTTCTTTCTTTCTTTCTTTCTTTCTTTCTTTCTTTCTTTCTTCTTTCTTTCTTTCTTTCTTTCTTCTTTCTTTCTTTCTTTCTTTCTTTCTTTCTTTCTTTCTTTCTTTCTTTCTTTCTTTCTTTCTTGACAGAGTTTCACTTTGTTGCCCTCGGTAGAGCGCTGTGCCATCACAGCTCACAGCAACCTCCAGCTCTTGGGCTTAGGTCATTCTCTTGCTTCAGCTTCCCGAGTAGCTGGGACTACAGACACCCACCACAATGCCCCACTATTTTTATTACAGTTTGGCCAGGGCCAGGTTCAAACAAGCCATCTTCAGTATATGGGGCCGGCGTCCTACTCACTGAGCCACAGGCACCACCCAATCTGTGAGATTTTCCACACCACACTACCCAGGATAAAAGTCCTCTGGTGGTTTCCATTAGTTAAGTCCTCAAGGCTGACCAAGAAACCCACAGGTTCCCCTCAGATTTCCTAAACTTCAGATGCCAGGTTTCTTCCTCATACAGGCTTAGGACCTCCCTTTTTTAAAGACTGGGTACTGTAGAAAATGAATTGCAATCTGCATCTTTCTCTGACATTTATAAATGGGTATACACCTCCTTAAAAGACTTCTTGATTTTATGACCCAAGAAGGTGTTTCTCCAGGGCCTGGAAACCAACTCTTTGAATTGTAAGCATCAAAAGAAGCAATCTTCCCCACCTCTGGGTCTCAAAGGGAAAGTAGGTGGGAACCTAACCTCAGTGGGTACATTGATCCAAGTTGTAGAACTGCCTCCTGGTGTGAAGAGGTGAGAAAGTATTTTTTTTCCTTTGAGGAAAACCCATTAGAAAACAAATGGGGCCCAAGATTGCCTCCACCCAAGCTATTGAAAACTCTCCAGCCTGTTGTTCGGGAGGAGTTGAGCCTAATCTCTCTCTCCTCTGCTGTGATGTGTCTGAATAAAGTCTTTCTCTCTTGTTTAACCCAGTCCAGTGACATTTTTACTTTTAGAAGGAGAACAGGCTGATCACAGTCTCACGTAAGTACAGTTGACTTTTCCCTCCAATCAACAACCAGAGTCCAGGTACTCAAAGGGCTCACTCTACAGGGCCCAGTCTTGGGAAGTGGGAGGAGTTCGATCCCAGCATGCGGCGAAAACATTCCCCTTCCTTTCAAAAAAACAAAAAAACAAAACACAAAAAGTAAACAAACAAAACCCCCAAACCCACAGTAAATATTCACTCACATTTAACTTTTAATGTGAGTAGAGACTGTCATGTCTTCCTTATTATAAACCACCATTTGGGTGAACAGTCACTGTTCATGTTAACTCTTGTTAACAAACAAAAAGATTTGAGGGACTCTGGGGGCGACAGTGGGAGTCTCTGAAAAGCATTCTAGCAATCTAATTAGCAGCAGTGCATGAGAAAGTAGCAGTATGAAGTCACAGGGATTTTCATGTAAATACTGGCAAATAATTTAGAAGAATTCACCACCTTTTCCCTTATGAATCAGAAGAACAATTCTGTTTGCATTTATAGAAACCAAATTCTTACAGATTTGCTGCACATCATTAAAAAGATACAGTTGGAAAATTAGGGAATTAAATCATCACTCGTGCTGCTTTATGCCAAGAGTTTCACATCTATCATCATTTACACTCACAAGAACCATATAAACTTGTCTTTATTCCTTCAGTTTGCACTTTTTTTTTTTTTTTTGGAGACTCACTGTGTTGTCCATGACAGAGTGCATGGTGTCGGTCTAGCTCAAAGCAACTTAAGCTATCTTCCTGCCTCCGCCTCCTGGATACAGAGAACTACAGGTGCCCAACACAATGCCTGGCTAAGTTTTCTATTTTTAGTAGAGACTGGGTCTCGCTCTTGCTCAGGCTGGTCTCCAATTCCTGAGCTCAAAGGATCCTCCTGCCTTGGCCTCCCAGAGCACTAGGATTACAGGTGTAATCCTGGCCTAGGTGGCCCAGGTTTCACATTAACAAACTCTAGCATACAGGCCACACACCAATTGTAAGACGGAGCTAGGATTCAAGAAAATGCACGTGCATTCAGCCCCAACGTTTATACAGGTGCTCCCACCTTCTCATTCCTCTCTCCTTCACAATGACGCAGAGTTTTAAAGTAAATTTTTTGTATTTTTGGATCTAACAAAAATTCTATGAAACAGATATTATCACCTCCATTTTCATACATATGAATTAAAAATCAGAGAAGTCTGATAATTTTCCAAAAATCACAAATGCAAAAATTGAAAGTGTATTTATCAGATATAAATTTAGGTTCAATACAGAATTGGAAAGGTTTAGAAAGGCCATGCATGACAGTAAGTAAATCTTGAATCATTGTTAGGCTAAACTGGGGAGAAAGTCGAAAATATTCATGAGAATAATTATAATCTAATGACTACATTAACAACGAAATGTGCAATGTTGACATGTATCTAACATGAGTTGCTTAACATCCAAGATTTACTTTGACTCTGGACACCAAGTAACATTGCTTAGAATGATTTGACACATTATACTCAAACAAAAATAGGAAACAGAAAAAACACATGACCCAAATCTCAATGGATCAATTCATTATTCCCAGCAACAGTCATACTTTTATTTTTAATTGTCACTTTGGGCCTAAGTCCCACTTTAGCTATTAAAGCATTTCAGATAGATTTCCTGATCTCAAATGCCTGCAGTGAGATTTCCCTACGGTGTTGTTCATACCTACTGTCTTTCCTTGCTTACCTCTCAATCTTTATTTTAATCAGTGCCTTAGATTTTTTTTTCCCTGCTATTCCATTGAAAGAGCTTGTCTATTCAAATACCGTGGTCAAGTCCGTTGACAGAATATGAGATGCTCATGTTGTATGATCGATTACACCCCCTTCTTAAAATAACTTATTTGCTTATAGGGCACTGTCTACCTGGCTTTACTTCCTCCCCTCCATCCTCTTCCTCAGTCTTCTCTGCTAGCTCGTCCTCCTGACCCTACTACATAATTTGTCTCATATTCTTTTCATCTGTATCCATTCCCTTGGTGTTCTCAGAAAGTTCCAGGTTTACAGACTACTCATGGACCGATGATGCCTCACCTTCATCTCTAATTGTCCTAGGCTTTTCTATCTTGCCACCTACCACAATGTGCCCCCCAATATTTCAAATAGACAGCTCATATTTAAAATGTCTAAAACACACTGCTCAGCCTCTGTGCTTCACTATGGATTGGTCTCTTCTATACTGATGGCGAACATTTTCTAGTATAGTCTTCTGAAATATGAAGCTGAGAAGCTACAACCCGATTTGCCAAGACTTCTTTGCAGTCTGGTTTTCCTGTCTAATTTAAGACTTGCCAATCAGACACATGTGCGAGGCACAGATGAGAATGGAGCTCTTTGCAGGACGTACAGCACCATTCAGGACAAAGGATACTTTAGGGTCAGCTGCTTCCTCAGCTGTGGCAGAGGAAGTGTGATCCTAAGGTTGGAGTATTTTCCTGCAAAATCACCATAAAGATGATCCTTGGGCCCTTCCAAAGTTATGTCAGCTGTCTAATCCTATTATTAAGTCCTTCTCTTAATAAGCCAGCTGGAATGGTTTCTGTTGTCTACAACTGAATTCCAATCAGTGTGGCCAATAGTCTTCTGCTGCCATAATTGCACCTCCGTGTGCAAAGAAAAAGCCCTGGGCATCCCTCCTCTTCTCTCAAGCCCCTGCCAGTCCTTCAGGGCTCCTTGTAAGACCTTCACTGTCCACACTGGTCCCAATCCCTGCTATTTTTGCCTCCTGACCAATATGCTGCCAGAGTCCTGCCCCGGGGACAGGGTCCTTTAAGACCTGTAGAGTCAGCCGTGATCAATTGGGAAAAATGAAATTAAAAGCAGTGAGAGATAAAGAGACAGAACACACAGAATAGAGTTTTCAAAGGTGGGCACAGGAAGTCCACTGCTAGCCCTGTGGGTTCCTGCAAGTAGTGCTGAGTGCTGGTTCCACCCAGCTTTTATTGAAGGCTATTTTCTTATTTACCAGAAAGGGTAAGCTGTGGAAGGGAATAAAAGCATTAGCAGTTTCTCTGAGTAAGCAGGTTAGATCTTCTTCTATCTATAATCATTAACTTTAAGGGTCTGGGCAGCCTTAAGAAATCTGGAACCTGAGCCTTGTGTGGAGGTAGCCTCTTGTCTGTGGTCACACACACAGATCCCTTGGGGGAGGTTAAATCCTGCTAGGTTCTCCATGGAGTAGATATGGCAGTGTGAGGCTCTTCTGAAGAATTGGTGGAAAAGAGGAATTTTCTCCCTATCTACACCTGGAGGTGTTTCCCTCCCTGGTT
Source organism: Galago senegalensis (assembly GCA_963575145.1). NCBI lineage: Eukaryota > Metazoa > Chordata > Mammalia > Primates > Galagidae > Galago > Galago senegalensis. The sequence goes on along the minus strand of CAUYTI010014799.1, from coordinate 15,579 downwards.
AGGGTACAAAACCTCCTGCCTATATCTCAGGGCTCAAGCTATCCCTCAATCTTTGCCCTGGTCATAGCACAAATCCCTACACTGGGTGTTTGCTTCTGGAAGGTTGTTGACTGTTAACTTGGCAGGGATCAGCCTGGTTCATGTTATTTCCCAGGCCTTGCATTCAGCTTATGCTACTGCCATTATTCTTAAGAGTGTTTACAGACCCAGCAGGGGTGTTTGCAAGCTGTATCCCTCACAGGGCAGTCTTCCAGTAAAATCAGAAACTGCTCAGACAAGTAACTTAACTGTTAGTTTAGAAGTAAGGAAGCTGGCTCTGCACCTGTGGCTCAAGTGGCTAAGGTACCAGCCATATACACCTTAGATGGCGGGTTCAAATCCAGCCCAGGCCCACCAAACAACAATGATGGCTGCAGCCAAAAAATAGCCAGGTGTTGTGGTGGGCGCCTGTGGTCCCAGCTACTTGGGAGGCTAAGACAGGAGACTCGCTTGAGCCCAGGAGTTGGAGGTTACTGTGAGCTGTGATGCCACGGTACTCTACCCAGCAGGACAGCTTGAGGCTCTGTCTCAAAAAAAAGAAGTAAGTGAGCTAATCTGTTTCTATTCCACCTTGCTCAGCTTATTTCTCTGTTCTCCCCTTTTCTTGGGGTGTTGTCCCTTGCCTAGAGTGGGGTCTTTGGTCCCCATTCTCCCTGCATATGCCTGGATCCATTCTGCCACTTTACAGTGCATGGGCCACCTAGATAGATCTTTTTAAAACATAAGTTATGCTACATCACTCTTCTGGTCTTGTGCCTCTGTGAATTCATGGCATATTCTGAATAAACTCCAACTTCCTTAACCAAGCCCACACACACGCTCCACAAAATACAGCCCTCATCCATCCACGTCTCCGACCTCGTCCCTCCCACTCTGTCACCCTGTCCCATTTTCTGTCTTTGTGTACAACACGCTTGGTCTATCTTGGGATATGAGTGAGGATGGCTGCTCTTTCTGCTTGAAGAACCTCTCGTTGCATTTTAGGGGATTTGCAATCTCACATCATTTGAGTCTTTGCTCACAAAGGCTTTCATAACCCTCTTTGGTGTATTTAAATAGGAACTCCTGCCTCCACCCCTTCACCACCTATCACCTTATTCTCCTATAATTTTCCTCATCAGTCACTAATGAAAAGTGTGTGGAAGCATATTTGCTTACTTGTTCCTTTCTCTCCCACTGGGAATGTGAGCTCTACCACCACAGGGAGCTTTCCTCTCCTGCTGGACACCTGACGTCCAGCACATAACCATACTCAGCTCCCAGGAAGAGTTCAATGACTACTTCCTCAGTAAATTAATGAACAACTGAACAAAAAGATGATGATTTTTAGTGGTCTAAATAAGAACATATGTAAGTTATTCCTCTAAATCTATGGTCAACCATTCTCATAGTTACTAAATAGCCTTTAAAACTTATAATGAATATTGTAAAAGTTATGGTAGTTTCTACTTTTCACACTATGAAGAGGGATAATACTTTGGGGAAAATTCAAAAATTGTTGCAATGTTTTAATGTGTAATTTCTTTTTTTTTTTTTTTGCAAAGGAAATGAAATAAGAATCAAGTCATGTAACATTTCAACACCAGGCCCTTAAAAGAACCTTCAAAACTCAGATCAACAAAGAAGGAACGAGGAAATGGAGAGAAGGAGGAACCCATGGCAGAGTCTGGAAGCAAGATTAAAACATTTCATGTGCTTCCAACACTGGGGTTACAAGTAATGAATAGTAGAGTGACCTCCAAAGACTGACAGTTAAAAATGGATTTCTGAGACATGAACAATCTTCCGAATAAACTGTACTTGGCAAATATTATATGTATCATTAGTCATAAAGTGAGATATAATTTATGTTTCTTTGCATGCATATTAACTGCCTTCAGCAGAGCTACATCATCTTCAAAGGATTTGCAATAACAACTTGTAAATGATTTTTAAAAGAAATGTTCCTTGCATAATTTGCACATGCAACAGCATGGGTCATATTAAATCCTCCTCATCTTCCCTTTTTTCTACTGTCTTTCAAGTGTTTTCTACTTTTCTCTGTGATCATTTCTTTATTTTTCTTTCTGATGCAGCTTTGAGGTGATTTGACAGCTAGACTAAAAAATGATAGGAACCATAGTCAACCAAACAGAAACTCGTACAGGACAGCAAGGATGCCATCTGGCCAATTTGGAGCCTAAAAGATAGTTTATGCACATACCCAATTATAATTTCAAAATACTTTTAATACATCAACTATTTTCTAGTTTTACTACTACCTGCACATAGAATTATAGGGATAGGTGTTATAAATTCAAAACCATAGAAGCAAAACTCAGTTATTAGAAGACAGAATCACTGTTGTTCTGCAAAATAAGTTTTTTTAGGATGTGCAAGCCTGTCAGTTATTTACTTGCTCAGACGTGGGTATATATATATATTTTTTTTCAGCTTTTATATTAAAAATATCAGATTTCAGTAAATCTTGGTGTGTTTCCCTAAATGACTTATTCCGAATATGCCATTCTCTTTTCAAAATGCATTGAATCATTTAAGAAATATGTAGATCCCTTCGTGGTCTTGATTTGTCTTTCCTGGATGAGCAGGATGTCAAGCACTGTTTCATGTACTCATTGGCCATTTCTGTGTCTTCCTGGGAAAAATGTCTATTGAGTTCCTTTGTCCATTTTAAATTAGGTTATTTGGGTTTCTGCCCATTGAGTTTTATAATTTCTTTATATATTTTGTATATTGAATCCTCATCCAATATATATAGTTAAGGAATATTTCCTCCCATTTCAGATTCCCTTTCATTGTGTTGCTTGTTTCCTTTGCTGTGCAGGAGCTTTTTGGTTTAATATCATCTCACGTGTTTCTTTCTGCTTTTGTTGCCTGTGCTTTTTGTCATGTCTAAATTGTCATTACTAAGAAGAATGTTAAAGAACCTTTCTTCCTATGCTTTCTTCTGGGGGGTTTATAGGTTTATGTCCAGCATTTAAGTCTTTACTCTATTTTGAGTTAGTTGTTATGTTAGTATGGCCATTATGAAAAAATTAACTAATTAATTGAGATTGGTAAGCTGTAGAGTAAGGGGAATCCTTGCATGCTGTTGTTAAGAATATCAAGTGATGTATCCATTGTAGAAAACAGTACGAAAGTTACTAAGAGATTTAGAATAAGCTACCACATGACCCAGCATCCCACTTCTGGGTATTTGTCCAAAGATGGAAATCAGCATCTCTGAGACATTTGCACTCCCATGGTCATTGCAGCTTTGTTCATTGCAGCTTTGTTCATAAGAGCCGAGCTTTGGAAACAACCTAAGTGTGCAGGGATGGACGAATGAATGAAGAGGTTAAGAAATCACCACAGGGTGTTTTTCACCCTTACAGAAGAAGGGAACCGTGACATTTGCAACAATATAAATAAACCCGGAGCACATCGTGCTCCATGAAAAATCCAGAGACAGAAAGCCAGCGCTGTGTGGCCTCATTTACGTGTGGCGCTGTGTGACCTTATTTACGTGTGGTGCTGTGTGGCCTCATTTACGTGTGGCCTCTGAAGGAGTCAAACCCACAGAGGCGGCAGTGGGGGTGGTTACCAGGGGCTGCAGGGAGGGGAACGAGGGAGACTTCGGTTGATGTACAAAGTTTAGGTTATGTGCGAGGACTAAGTTCTGGAGATCTGGTGTGTAGCAAGGGGACTCTCAGTAACAGTACTTTATATCTGCAATCTCCTCAGGGGACGGATCTTAAATGTTCTCACGTTAAAAGACATAGTATGACATGAGGGCGTGGGTGGGGTAGTTAGGTAGCATGTGCTGTTTATTTCATCCTGTATATTCATCAATTTATTAAGTTGCATATCTCAAATTTATTAAATAAAAATAAGGTATAGATAAGAATTTTAGTGAGGAGATAATTTTTTTTTGACTAGAGCAACAAGTTTGCCGAAACAATAGGACTTAACAAGAGGCATTATTGAAAGAAGAAGTGAATAAAATCCAACACGTTGACAGCCAGCTGATCTGCCAAACCCAGTGAGTGACCCTGCCTTGACCCCTGAGCTATCCGGTCACCCTCATCTCCTCCCACTGCCAGCCCCCTCTCTCATAACCATCCTAATTTCAATCCACGTTTCACTTTATACTTCCCTGGATGGCTGAAATGTTTTCTCTCCTATTGCTAGTTTGTTAGTGATGAGTGAGTAATGTCTTAAAGAGCCGTATATTGGCCTGGGGTTCTTAGGAAACTTCTGGAGGCAATGCCAGTAAGCCTTGCAGAGATTTCACTCTCCTCATCTGCCCCAGAGAGCTTCTGAGAGTGAAATTGATCCCAAAGGAGCCTGTTCTGAAAGGTTCATGTTAGCAGAGACTTGTGGACTCGGCCTATATGTAAATCATGGTCCACAAACTTTTAGACTTGACAGTCAGCAGGTTGGTCTGCCAACTGATCTCTGTGCAGAATAATTTGCTGTTGCTCTCTCACTGATGTGCACACCAGGAGCCAAGTACTTCTCTTCCCCTATATGATCATTTCCATATTTCCATTACGAGAAGCTAGAAAAGTTTCCACAAATTTCCAACTGGAGTCATACTTTCAAATTTTCTCCCCTGGTCCAGAAGTGAGCCAACCTATGGCCTTCAGCACCCTCCTTTAGCCAGGCTTTTACCTTAGTGCTGCAGGGTAAATTAAATAGGAAGGCCATTAATTAGGATTGCAGCTATGCCCGTTCCCTTAGTTGTCATCACTGGGATCTGAATCTCCCTGACAGGCTTCAGCTGAAGAAAGAATGAGGCTTTTATTTTTTTAGACTTCAATCTCCATATAGTCATGATGAAGTGTCCCTCTTACAGCGTTTGGTAGGCTGGAGAGGAATGGAATATTTTGTGCTTCCTTACAGCTTTAGTTAAGAAAACCTCTCTGGGTATCACTCTGTCCTCCTTCCCCCATCTCACCACTCCTGTGAGTCAAGGTTCGCAATGCTTTTATATCATTTCTGAAATAGTTCTTTATCCCTCTGCAGGCTGCCAAAAAATTTGGTGAACAGCTGCTCTGGATTTGGTAAGCCAAACATCCAAGCTACTGCTTCCCCTGACTTGATACATTGCAGAGGGGACCGAGGGAATGGTCGCACTTCTTCCTCAAGCCTCTGTCTGCCTGTTAAATTCTCCTGCTTTGGGGAGCTCTAATTCACCTTGTACTGGCCATGGGACCATGTACTCGGCTGGGAAAAGGCCCTTTACCTGTGTGGTATATGGAGTCCAAATGTGTGAATAGTACTGGGACACACTGTCTGAAAATATATGTGTAAATAAAAGAATAGTGTCTAGAAAGTAAGACCCTCTTGAAACACTTCCCCTAGTCGCAATTTTACTGTAAATACAGGTCAAAAATCAAAATCTAAGAGTAAGAGGCTTTTTCTACCTCTTCACACTGTCTGCATTTGTCATTGGTAAATGTTGAAGATGTAACAAAATGTGTTAAAAATAGAGTAATGTGAAAATAAGCACTTCCTATGATTTAGCGATAGTCATAATAAGGAGTCGTCCCCAACAGAGTTTAGTGACTCGTGTGTGGTATGAGGGTAGCTGTAAGTGTAAAGAGGAGCCATCAGGTAGGCCAGGAGAGAAAGCAGCAGGGTTTATGTGCATGTGTGCACGTGTGTGTGGGCGTATGTGTGAGTGTGTGTGCATACGTGTGTGTGTGCATGTGTCTGAGTGCACCTGAGTGTGTGCATGTGTCTGAGTGCACCTGTGTGTGTGTGCATGTGTGTGAGTGCACCTGTGTGTGTGCATGTGTGTGCACCTCGGAAACACTGAAATACTCGGTCTCAAACCCTAGCACAATATCATGTGTGCCTTGACATCCAGGGCTAACTGGGAGGACCTTGAATGTCTAACTTAATTTCCACTCCCGCCTCTGCCAAGGTCTCCAGCAAACACCCCTCCTTTTTATGGCGAGATGAAGCACAGTCCCTGTTATTCCTGAGTAGGGGGCTGCAGTGTCCTGCCAGACTACAGTTATTAAAACAAGCCATCACATCCTCCCACAGGAACCAGTGCTCAGCCCCACAAAGCCTGCCTCCCACAGCCCCTGCTCTCTCACTCGGGCCCTCAGTGCAGCCCCACGTAGTCCCGCAGGCCAGGCACCATGTCCTTCACCAGGCTGTGAGTTTACGTATGTGACTAATGCACTGCTGTCGGTCTCATCTGTCCAGTGCCAGGTGCCAGGGCTTCAGCCATTGCCAAAACCCTAAGGTGGGGCTCCTCCCTCACCGAGGGCAGAGAAAGCCCTCAGATACACACATCGCTGTGCGCTGAAAGATTGACATTGCACAGATTTTTCTTGCATACACATTCTTCCTCCTTTTTTCAACGATTATCATTTAGAACTTGTTCATTTAAAATACTCTCTTTGTTCTTAATTCAGAAGTGTATCTTGTTTTCTTGACTGGGAGAATCTTAGTGTCCCTTGATGGGAACTAGCATTGTCACACACTCACGCTGCAGCTGAAAGGACCACATGATAATCATGAAGACTATTTCATGACTCCATCAAAAATAAGAGATAGAGAAGAAACATCCCATTCTAAAAATAGTCAGTCATTCATAAATGACCACTATGTAGATAATTTTCCGTGAGCACTTTATTAAGTCTAAGAAACTTCCTAGCAGTCACACCATATTCATGATTACAGACTAGTCTGCGTAATAGTCCAGGGTGAAATGGGTTAAAAGACAAGTTCTCAGGCAGGCAAGACTGATTTGGAGAGATCTGAAATGTGCCCATGCACAAACCTTTATTCCTGTGCTGTCATGGTGCCTTAAATTATTACCATTATGTCAATTTTTTTTAGTAATCTGTTCAGGAATCCATTCTCTTATCTCTCTGATAAGACAAATATGTCATCTAGTGTACATAGTACATATTTGGAATTTACCTTGCACAGCTGAGAGCAGCACTCTTAGGGAAAGACATTGAGGACAGTGGGATTTGATGTCAATTAGAGAAAAGAGAAAGGAGTGGCATCTAGCACCCTGGCTAAGCTGAGGAAATAGTCCCTTGCTTGCCTGGCACAGTGAGGTCAAAATCAATGACGAGTGATGTTATGGAGGAAGGCCCCAAAGACAAATGTCACTCCTTTTTCCAGGGCACATTCCACATAATTGCTCCTGGGCATTTAAAAAATATTTGAAGTCAATTTTGTCTTAATGCATACTAATACTAATCACGTTGAATTGTTGTAGGGATCAAAACCGATACCCAGCACAAAGCACCCTCTTCAATCAGTTACTAAGAAACCACCATTTGTGGTGGTTTGAAATATCACTTGAACTTAGTCATATAAAAGAAATGAAATGCTCTTCTTCCTATGATGTAATCATACTTGTTATTTTTCTGTCTCCTAAGGATGAAGGACAAATATATCTGTTATCTTTCTAGACCTACCTCTGGCCATTTATGCTCAACTGAAGAGTGTGACCTTGTCCCGAGGAAACATTCTAAATATTTAAATGTAGATCTCATTTTCTTCAGGTGTCCAGTTGCTTCTGCATAAGTGTCCAGATCTTCAGGCACAAGCTTGTGCTCCCTTCCAGCATGGCGTCTGGGTCTATGGGAAGGTGATGATGATCTCCTGGGAGGGATCCAGAGTTTCACCACCAGCCAGACTGAAATGAATGTACTTTTCATCTTGAACTTTGGGGGCCAATGGACATATACTCACACTTGGTAATCTAAACCTCTAGGACAAGTACTCTGGCAGCTCCATTGTTGAGAAATTCTTCTTCCTGAATATTCTGGATTTCAAAACCCATTCCTTTAGTATGCTAATAGAGGAACAACCACAGGTGAGTAGAAAAACCAATGAAATTCCTGAGGGGACAGGAGTTATGTAAGCTTTCACCTAATGGTTACAATGTAGTGGTATATGGCACACCTTCTAGGTGAAGGACTCAAGTACAACTAAGACTTTTCCTAAGGAGCACAAACAATGCCACCCTTTCATAATGTAACCTAGTGACATTTATCTTTTATTTTTAAAGTTTGTCTGCATTAAGACTCCAGGAATATGAACAGCATATAATAGAACAATTCTCTCATTTTCTGGAACAATAAATGTCATGGCTTAACCTTGGTAGAAAGCTGGGTGAAAACATGATATAGAAAGGAAAACTATGAGCAAATAGTTTATTTGTAAATTTATCACTGTTGCAAATACTGATGTTCATTAATAATATATGATAATATATTTTCTCTAATTTTAATATCAGGTGTTTCCAGATTAAGTAAAATGATTTTGAAATATTTCTTTTTCTATTGTCTATAAGATTTGGCATGATCTGTTTTTTTTTAAATTATCTTTCACTTTTATTTATAAATATCATTTGTCTATTTTTTTGAGACTTTGGAAAAAACAAAATAAGAAGTTAACTGATCAAAATATTCTATAATAGACATATTCTTATCTGAAAAAAAATTATGATATTCACATATACTCCCAGAGATAATATCCCGTTGTTATATGTAAAATTGTAATGCTTCAGTTTCAAAAGCCTGAAGTTACTGTCCTTCAAACCAGCAGTGAAGTACATACTCTAACCAAACGCAACATAAAACTTTTAGAAGTCTAGTTGTGGGAATGAATCATAAATTTCTCAGGCCAGATGGTATGAAGTCATAGCCTGCCAAATAGCGACATCATTTACAGTACTACAGTAAATGAAATTAGCACCTGTTGCCACGTTGAACTTCGAGTGTTAATTTGCTAGACATTCACAATCTTCCTCATGCTGGCTGCAGTATAGTAGCCATCTATAAGGAATGTATATACATCTCTTTTTCTGAAACCACAGTGATTTTTCATAGGTGTCTGAGTACAGTTTGGAATATATAGACAAACAAGAAGTTACAGAGGAAAAACTTGAAGCCAGGATTCTGGCTCTCTGGATTCTCATGGCGGCTCTGCTACAAACTCATTGTATCACTGGATCAATAACTTTAATTCTCTAGGCTCCAATTTAATGCTGTATACTAAAATCATGAGACAGCCTCAGTGGCTCCTTTCAACTATAATATTTTGCAATTATGGAATTTTATCCTAAGATTAATTATGACTCAATACCAGATTTGTCTTTGAATAGTCTACTACATTTATTTCTAAAATGTCTTTCTGTTTGGTGGATACAAGTCTGCAAGCCAACATTTTCTGCAGTTGGGCAAGCATTTCAGAGATATAATTAAGAATTGAATAAAAAGCTATAGATGCTTTCCCAGAAAATTCTTATACAAACAAAATCTTGACACTAATTTTAGAGTTTACAAACTGCCCCAAACTTCACACATGGAGCCAGTATTTGCATCATAAAAACCAGTCAAGTGCCTCTGGTCGTCTTGTGTCACACACTATTTCAAAGAATCTTCATCTAAGTGTGTACACGCTCCCTAGATGTACCCTATGTGTATGTGTGTGCTTATGTATACTCAGAACTTCTGTGATATGTGCTAAATCACATATACACAGACTTTCTTGGATCAATTACCATTGTAAAAGTTGGTTCGTGACCATCTCCAACTAAGAATTTTTTTCACTATTATGAACAACAGAGTAGATAACACATTTTTTTGAGTTTATACTCTGAAATTATCTCTGGCATTCTACATAGTTGAACAGTAAATGTATAATATAATCACTCCTCACATTGGATATTGTTTTTCCCTATAGTTATATAAAACTCAGGCGCAAAGATTTTAAATGATGTGTCCTGTTCAAGGTCACTGATTGAGAGGAGAGAGAGGGAGTCTTTGACTTACCCCCTGAATTCCTGTTCTCTTCCTTCTGACACCCATGAAGATCAGTGAGGGCGTGCGTGTGTATGTGTGTGTGTATGTGAGCGTGTGCATGCGTGTGTGCTTGTGTCTGCGTGTGTGTGTGCATGCATGTGTGCATGTGTGTGCCTATGTGAGTGTATGCGTGTGCATGTGTGCGTGTTTGCACATAAATGCTTCTAAGCGCACAAATGCACATGTGCGTAGATGGGTCCAAGAGAAAAATTCCATAAGGCTCCCTTATGCATAGCCCCTCCCCCACAGCCAACCTACTCTGATAAGTGAAGAGGGACATATATCTGGTTTCCCAAAGGATGAAATATTTGCCTGCTTATTGTTAGGAGATAGGAAACCAAATGAATCCTCTCCTGGAGCTGTTTTCTGCTCTTGGGAGGGTGGCTCTGGGTTTCTAGGACAGAAGCCTTGCTTTAGGCAGAAAATCTCATTAGTTCTCCCAATTCCACTGGTCTTCCTGACAACTTGTATATTTTTCTAAATTGAATAGGACTGCCTGTGCATGTGTGTGTGTGTGTGTGTGTGTGTGTGTGTGTACAGTTTTCATTTTGCGTTTCTGTGCTTCTGTCCTCACCTTAGCCAAGTAGGAGGAAGAATAGCACTGCTTTTTTTTAGCCAATAAATTTAAATCAGGAATTGAAAGTCATATATAATTTAATAATTGTGTGTGTCCATCTTAGACCAATGCCATCAAATATTTATATGACATATAATATTGATGCCCTTAATTTATATCTCATCCAAAAAAAAATTATTCTTATTTTTCAGCCAAGAATAATATGGCAGTTCCTAGATACCAGTTAATATTTCAAGTGCTTGACAAATGTTAACTCAATGTCTCCCACATCAGTCTGAGAAGATATTATCACCTCTACTTCACAGATAAGGGAAAGTGGGCCAGAGGTTCACTACCATGCCCAGAGATACAGAGCTAGCAAATTGTAGAGCTGGGATTCAACCTTGCGCAGGCTGGCTTCATTAGGTTGTAAAGTAGTAATTAAATCAAGTTTCCTGAGTTTGTAAACAAATTCAAATGAAACCGGAAACCATAATAGGCAGAATAATACCCCTTCCAAGATGTCCACATTCTAATTTTTAGATCATGTGGCTGTCAAGTTCCATGGTAGAAAGGAGCAATGGTAGAACAAAAGTTACCAATCAACTGACCTTCAGATGTAGAAATTAGTCTGGATTATCAGGTGGTCCCCAGGTAATCAGAGGATCCTTGTAAATAAAAGAGAGAGTGAAGAAGGTCAGGGCTGGAGAGGGAGATGTGAGAATAAAGGTAGAGGTCAGAATAAGTGGAACCATGAGACAGTGAAAGTGGGAAGCTTTCAGAACCTGGAAAAGACAAAGTAAAGGGGCTTCTCCAAAGATTCCAGAAGGGAGACATCCCTGCAGCTCCACTGCAGACTTCTGTCCTCCAGAATTATAGTACTTGTGTCTTGTGTTATGCTCCTGTGTATGTGATAATTTGTCACAGCAGATAAAAAAAAAAAAACTAATACAGAAACTACTAATTATCTCCACACGTGCTCAAGTTAACAACACAGAACTCAGAGTTCAGGTTTACCATTCACTAGTATATGAGTCTCAAAGCATTTATTTAATCTTTGTGAGTTTTTCTGTGAGCTTTTCTGTAGAATGGAGAGTTGTTTCTATTTTATATGATTGTTGAAGCTGAATTGTGATGAAGTGAAAAATGGCACTGAGTAAAGCTCAACGTTATTTTTTGATTGAGTTTTACTCTGGAATGGTGAAGAAGGTTAAACTAGTGAGCATACGTCCCGTCCTGAGTAATGTTAAAATAGAAGCAAACATAAAACATCCACAGAACACTAAAATATAGCGTATACTCAAATACTAGCTCTGATGATGATGGTCATTACCAACAGACTGTTAGTGGGTGATGGAAGGATTTATTCAGATACTGCCATGGCCACTAAAAAGTATCTGATGACAGTGTCATGATCAGAAATGGACTAGACTATAAATTTGAGTCTACCATGGACTAGTTGTCTAACATGGAGAAAGTTTCTCCATATGTTACAACTTCTAGAAGTGCCAAACTCAATAGGTTGTATGGAGGCCTAGTTAAGTTGAGGTAAGTAGGGTACCTGGGACGTCGCACCCTAGAATTACCATTCAGTGCTCTGTGGTACTAAAAATCTTCACCAACTGTCCACCCACCCCTACCTTTAAGTAATGGAGCCATTTTGGAATCTATCACTATTATCCCAAACCAATGTGGCCCTTATATGTGTTATATTTTCTCAGTAATATGGACTACTTAGTAGTACTCAAAGTCATAATAATATGCAGTGATTCTGACAAAACAGTCATTTAAAACTATATCCATAACTGGAAAAAAAGCACTAATAGGATGCTGGACTTTGAGATTACAGTGAAAAGTGCCAGGTATTATAACCCAGCACTGATCTATCAATAGCACACCTCATTAATACAGTCAGCTGATATTGATTTCCAGGAGAGCGATTACACGCTAAAATGACAGCCTCATAACTGACCTGGCTCAGGGAGGAGAGAAAGAATGAAAATCAACCACCGTTCAACTCCTGGATCACTTTTGGACTATTTTTCCTATCAGTAACCTACATCTCTGGCTTAAAGTTCACCCTGAGTTATTTACAATGAACAAAAGGAGGAAGGGTGGCACCTGTGGCTCAAAGGAGTAGGGCACGGGCCCCATATGCTGGAGTTGGCGGGTGGCGGGGTCAAACCCAGCCCTGGCCAAAAGCTACCAAAAAAAAAAAAAAGGAGGAAAAATGTGATTTTTTAAAAAAAAGTCTAAACAAATTTATCTCTAATGTTTATTTTTATATTATTTTGACAAATTTTATAATAATAAGCTATTCTAGAGAATATTAACAATTAAAATATTGGTAAATGTCTCCAGTTCCTAAGTTTCATTAGTGCTAATGAATGCACTGAATGACTCATCCACCTATTACAAATAGAAATGTAACATATTTTTGTGTCCAGAATATTCAATTATGAAATATTTACCTCAATTATGACACCTAGTGAACATATTGTCAGGGACCTGGAAAAGCATCTTTGAATGGTGAGAAAATATATCTCTTTAATCATTACCATTGACGATTAGAATTAGAAGCAATGCTATTGTACAAATGCCAGAATATCACTTCCCTAGCAATTGAATCACCGTCTACTTCTACAATAAAAAAAAATCAGAGTTATTTTTCATGGAATGTATTTTTAAATTATAAATATACCACTAAATAATACTTTTTAAATACAGTCATAATTCTGAATATTAAATGTATATAAACATAAAATGTGGCACATCCTATATTAACTTAACAAATGTCTCCTTCTGGAGGGCTGATTACACATGGATGCATATATGTGCTTATGTGTAGCAGCAACAGTAGTAATTACAGACAGAAAACAAAATTTGTACCACAGCTTCATCTCATTAAAAAAAAATGCAGGGCAATTATATTTGTTTGGTCAATCTCAACGACCAACTTATTTGATTATCCTGTGAACTTTGATCATACAGGCGGGGCCATAGTTCCTGTGAATGGAAGCCATAGTTAGCCATTGTCTTGAGCAAAAAGATTCTAATTGGCATGACCCTTTTTCTGGAAAATGTCTCCACTTTAGAAGATCTTCCTAATGTGCCAGTTGTAACTGTCAACATTAAGGATGAACCAATTCCCTGGCAAAGTATGAATTTCCACAAAAGTTAATATTGATAAATACTAAAATCAGTGGGTGAAACTTCAAGGAGAAAAAATATCTGACTCCAAATGTGTATTAATCAAAGTGGTGGTTTCTTATTTATGTTCACATATTCTTTCATTGTTCTCCCTTGAGCAAGTTAAGCTTACCCCACTCTCCAATTTCCCAATGTGATTGGGACTTAGAGACAAGCTTCTAAGCACATAAAGAGAAAATAGAATGTTTCCAGGGGAGAAATGCCAGCTTAACCAAGTGATCAAGGGTTAACATTGTCAATCACTCTGTTGATAAATCTCGTACAGGTGTTTCTATGTATGGGAAAAAGGATAGAAGGCATTCTTCCCCCAAATTCATGACCTCACCTTACTATAATAATTTTAAAAATTAGTCAAATCCAATTCAAAGGATATTTTATAAAATGTTTTGTCAGTATATTTTAAAAATGGCAAGGTTGTGAAAGAAAGGAAAGACCACAAAACCATCCCAGATTTGCTGAAATGAAGGAAACATTTCAGCATAATCCAGGGCAGGATTCTGGAATATGTCTTATAAAAGTCACAGGATATTAGTGGAAAAACTTGGGCAATGTAAACAAAACCTTGACTCATGCTGATGTACCAATGTTAATTTTTGAATTTTGTTCAAGATACCATGATAACATCAGATGGCACCTGAGATAGGTTGGGTAAATATTATAAAGAATCCTCGTGCTATGTTTATCATTTTTCATAAATCCTAAATTATTTTAAAATAAAACTTTAAACACGGGGACAAAGCGAGTTTTAAGTAGAATAGCACAGGAAATCATTTTATAGTCTTCCACAGGTGTAGTCACACTTTTGTAAAGATAACAACTACGTTTTTGTCATTGCTTTGTGACAGAAACTATACTAAATGACTTAATTTAGTTTATACTTAGTAAACTAAATTACATACAGTTACGGCCACACAGTGGCCTTTTGGCCAAATCCAGACCACATTTACCATAGGAGTCCTGTAGGATTATAATACAATATTTTACTGCACCTTTTCTATGTTTATATATGTGTAGATACACAAGTACTTACCACTGTGTTACAATGGCCTACAGTATTCAGAGAAGTAATGGTGCCTGGGTTTGTAGCCCCAGGAGCAAGACACCACACGCAATGGCCTCAGTGAGTGGGGGCGACACCATCTCAGCTTGGGTAAGTACACCCCGTCATGATCACACAACGGCAAACTCACTTCCCATGCCTTTCTAAGAACATAGCCCTACAGTTAAACAACACAGAACTGTAGTTAGACAAGTGCTAATGATTTTAGCCTCAGTAATAAATGAAGCAATGTAAGAACTTGACCAAGTTTAGAAAATAAGGAGTCAAATCCAACCTGGCTGACCATGGTGTGGGATTCTAATGAATTCATTACATCACTGTCAGATTTCATCTAAAACATATTGGATATATTTTTAAAATAATCAGTTACAACTAATTCATTTATTCTGTAAAACAATTGCATGGATTTGCAATCATTTTAAGGATGGAAACAATGAGGTTTAAAGATTTTTATCAAAGTGCCTGATTTTAAATACATAATGATAAAGCTAGCTTTTCAACTTAGAAGCAATAAAATCATGCATTTTGCTCATAATTAACAGAAGGAGATTAGTTATCTGACTAAACTATTTTTATACATTTGTGGAGAATAGTTGTTTACCTTACACATTTAAAATAGAATTGAGTCAAAAGAAATTTTATCAAATTTCAAATGTGGAAGTCACTGTGTGTCTGTAAAAAATACATGAGGAATTGGCTCGGCACCTATAGCTCAACCGGCTAAGGCGCCAGCCACGTACACCTAAGGTGGCGGGTTCAAATCCCCAGCCCGGACCCGCCAAACAACAATGACGGCTGCAACCAAAAAATAGCCGGGCATTGTGGAGGGCGCCTGTGTTCCCAGCTACTTGGGAGGCAGAGGCAGGAGACTCGCTTGAGCCCAGGAG
>CAUYTI010014796.1:0-27245 GCA_963575145.1 Galago senegalensis | reverse complement strand
AGCCCCACCCTGCCAGGGCAGTCACAGTGCACCAAGCAGCATTGCTGAGTGCCTGCTGGATGCATTGCAATCCAGAGTCTGAGCAGGGGTCCTCATACTTTTTTTTTTTTTGGAGACAGAGCCTCAAGCTATCCCCCTGGGTAGAGTGCCATGGCATCACAGCTCACAGCAACCTTCAATGCCTGGGCTCAAGCGAGTCTCCTGCCTCTGCCTCCCAAGTAGCTGGGACTACAGGCGCCCGCCACAACGCCTGGCCATTTTTTTTTGGTTGTAGCCATCATTGTTGTTTGGTGGGCCCTGGCTGGGGATTCGAACCTGCCACCTTAGGTGTATGTGGCTGGTGCCCTAGCCGCTTGAGCCACAGGCGCCGAGCCACAAATGTGATATTCTTCTGCACAATGCCTGGCTTAGTTTTTCTTTTTCTTTTCTTTTTCTTTCTTTTCTTTTTATTTTTGAGGTAAAGACCTGGAGTGGGGGATGTCCCCCTCTAGCTCAGCTGATCTCGAACTCCTGAGCTCAGGCAATCCACCTGCCTTGGCCTCTCAGAGTGCTAGGATTATAGGCGTGAGTCACCACGCCCAGCCTTTACTGTTAAATATTTTATTGAAAACCAAACTTAATGCCAAAGTGAGCTGACATTTGTCTTTGTACTGGGATAACAATTCAGACTGTGTAATTGCCTGTGATAGAAAACAAGTGTGAACCTGTCTAGGCAAAGGAGGAAATATGTTGACTCAAGTAACCAAGCAGATCATGGCTGCAGCCAAGATCTCCAGTGCGGCCAGGCCTCTCTCTGCACAGAAGGTTGCTCTTCTCTGTGAGGACCTTGCTCCTCAGGGCCACCAACATCTTGATCTTCCAGTTCTGCCATTAGAATGAGACTGAGATGCCTGCCGTCAGGCCTTGAAGTCTAAATCACTAGGAAGAGGCTCTGTTTTCCTCAGTGTGAGTCACCCATCTCTGGATCAATCGAGGACAGTCAAGGGTATCAGGTGTTAGGCCCCACCTGTGCCAGGGAGGGGACCCTGTTGGAGCATGATTGCCTCCATGGAACCACAGTGGGAAGAGGCCAGATTGGCCAGAAGAAGATAAAGAAAAACCGGGCAGATGAGACAACTCTTTCTTGCCCTCACAGTTTGTCTCTCTTGCACATACACACACACAAGGTATATATGAAAAGAGAATAAAACTTGGAGGGGGAAAGAGTCCTAGAGGAGGACTCTTTAAGCTTGAATTCTGTTTCTACCACCTACTTACACGTTGAAAACAAGTGAAATCTTCCCAGCAACAACGATAAGCAAATTGAGACTTGCACAGGTGAATTAGAAAGGGTACTGGTGACTATGTTTCCTGGAAATAAAAGAATGGATCCTAACTTTTCCTAATGGATCCTCAAAACTTTCTTAGTGACCCACGGGTAACCACAAGTCAGTTAACTTCTCTGCTCCAGACCTTGGTGTTCCAGTTTATAAAGAGGCAATAATAGTACTTGTCTTTTCTATTCCAGAGGGCCACTAGGAAGACAAAGTATAGCCAGTTGACAGCAAATTTTGTTCTTACAAAATTCATGTTTACTTGGAACCTCAGAATGTGACCTTCTATGGAAACAGCGCATTTGCAGATATAACTGATCAAGAATCTTAAGATTAAATCATCCTGTGTTTCAGGCACAGGGAAAGTCAGAGAAAAAGGGAATGTGAAGCTGGAGGCAGAGATTGGAGAGATGCCTCCCCCAAGCCAAGGAGCACTGGGACTGCTGGCAGTCACTGGAAGCTGGGGGAGCAGGCTGGGTGGTTTCTCCTTGACGGCTAGCTCTCAACCTTGCTGACACTTCGATTTTGGACTTCTGGCCTCCTGAACTATCATAGGATAAATATCTGTATCTTTATACCACCTGTTTTGTGGCAATTCATCATGGCAGTCCTAGCA
Organism: Galago senegalensis; assembly: GCA_963575145.1. Classification (NCBI taxonomy): domain Eukaryota; kingdom Metazoa; phylum Chordata; class Mammalia; order Primates; family Galagidae; genus Galago; species Galago senegalensis. Next base: position 25,316 of record CAUYTI010014796.1, on the reverse strand, counting down.
GATATATAAGGTAAGATGCAAAGGGTGAAAAAACCAGAAGGATGTTATTATAAGCAGAGTGATTACACAGAACCCACCAAACTCATAGTTATTTTGCTTAGTTCAGAGTCCAGACCTGTTCCTATCATGCTGTTCCATACCTTAATCCAGCCAGTGGTCACCTCTCATCTGTGCAGGAGTGACCTGCAGCTTGGACGTCATCACTGAGCTCAGGCGGACATTCAAAGGACTCAGCGCCGGCTCTGGATGCTGCTTGTTGAGTGCTTGTCATGGTTTTAGGTGCTCCATGAACAGTGCTCCTCTGCACACAGCAGACGGGCACAACAATTAGTACATGGTTGAACTAAGATTAGAATCCAGGTGGCCAGGCTTCAGAAGCTGTGCATTAACCACCTCTCCATGCTGCTTCCAGGCAGTGGGAACCGTCCTGTCCAGACCTATTTGGCACAATACAGTTATTGCCAGAGCTTTGTCCTGTCAGCCTGTACTTCTCACTCATCTCACTCCTCCCCCAAAATCAAGGGGAATAACAGGCTCTGAAAACCCCCATGTTCTTGAAACCAGTGCTTCTTAAGCCAGCCCCTGCCTTCTATCTTGTCCTTGGATAACTAGCTCCAGTAGCAGAAATCCTTTCCATAAGAGAAACAAGCTGGTTAGAAATAGGAACCAGCTAGAATCCAGCTCAGGCATGCCATGTTGGGTGGGATGGAGGAGCAGCTGATGGGCCCAGGCTGAGTGATAGATCCTGTTACTCAGGGAAGCATCCACAGAGTAGGGTTTCAGGGGGTGCCCCCACCCCATTCCTCAGTGCTGAGCTTCTGAGTTTTTCAGATACCCTCTAATCACCCCCACAACTAGAAACCCTCAGCTGCCTCTCTGCCTCAGTTCCCAGCTCCATGGGCCCGGTCCTCACACCCAGCCTGTCACTGACACAACTCTCTCTGAATCCTGCAGGGGTCCCCAACTGTCCACCAGCTCTTGGTGACCTCATCTAGTTTCATCACTTCTGAATTTCTCTCTCCAGTCCTGGCACACCCCTGAGCTTTGGACTCATGCCCCCTCAGACATTAACTTAATGTCCAAAACTTAACATGGTCATCATTTTCTTGCCCCAGGCATCCCCATCTCAGCAAATGGCACAATTCACCCCATTGTTTCAGCCCTGAGCCCAGGAGTCATCTCAATTCCTTTGTACTTTCAATTCATCAGCAAATCAAGTTGAACACTTCTTCCAGAATACATTCGGTGCCACAATCTCCCACCCTGGTGGAGGCTACGCCCATCTCAAGCCTGGACACTGCAGCCCCCTCCCAGCTGGGCCCCTGCTTCCATCATGGCCTCTTTGATCCATTCCCCACATAATGGCCAGGCATCCGTAAAAACCTATAAATCAGTTTCATTGCTCTGCTTAAAACCCTCCAGTGGCTTCCATGGGACTCTGAATCCAAGCCACAGTCCTCTCGTGGCCCTCGGGGGCCTTCTCTCCTGCCTCCCCTTGTATTACGCTCTCCTCTCTCAGTTGTCTGTCACTGTCCAGCCACGTGGGGTCCCTGGCTATGCCATGCTTTCCCACCTCAGGCCTGGTGCCACTTCTGTCCCCACTCCTTGGAGGGCTCTCCTTGGGTCCTCACAGGCTGCCTGCTTCTTGTCATTTGGCTCAGGTATCTTCTTCCCAGACAGGGCCCTGATCACCACTCTGCTTCCAGTCATACTCTATTCCATCCCTATGTGTGACTTTCTTCCTGGCTCTTATAAATAAAATTAGTCTTTCATTAGTCTTTCATTATCTGCCATAGCTATGTTCTTAGAAGTCACCACAAACACTGAATTACTAAACACTGAACTAGTGAGAAAACACAAGGCAAGGTTTGGCTGCGACATTTTCATCAACCCATTAATATACAACCTTGTTTTATGTGTGTTTCTGTTTAAAGACACACTCTTCATCGTAGGGGGTATTTCAGGGATACTGACCCCCTGGGCAGTTGAAAATCTGCTTTTAACTTTTGACTTCTCCCAAATGTAACAATCAATATCCAAATGTTAATCAGAAGCCTTACTGAAAATATAGCTGATCAACATACATTTTGTGTTGTATATATTATACATATTATACTCTTTTTTTTTTTTTTTGAGACAGTTTCACCATGTTGTCCTCAGTAGAATGCTGTACTGTCACAGCTCACAGCAATCTCAAACTCTTGGGCTTAAGTGATTCTCTTGCCTCAGCCTCCCAAGTAGCTGGAACTACAGGCACCTGCCACAACGTCTGTCTGGCTATTTTTTTTTTTTTATTGTAGTTGTCATCGTTGTTTGGCAGGCCCAGGCTGAGTTCCAACTCGCCAGCCCTGGTGTATGTGGCCGGAGCCCTAGCTGCTGAGCTACAGGTGCCAAGTCCCTATTATACTCTTGAAACAAATTAAACTAAAGAAAAGAAAATGCTATTAAAATCATTGGGAAGAGAAAATATATTTACTACTCTTTAAGTGGAAGTGGATCATCGGAGAGGTCTTTATTCTCGGGGTCTTCACATTGAGTAGGCTGAAGAGGAGGTGCAAAGGGGGTCTTATTGGCTCAGGGGTGACAGAGGCACAGGAAGAGAAGGTGGAAGGGGAGACAGGAGAGGCAGGTATTCTCGGTGTAACTTTCACTGAAAAAAACGTTTACTTATAGATGGACCTGCGCAGTTCAAACCCAAGTGGCTCAACAACTGTAATATGCCGTTGACTCATTAGCATTGAATCACCCTAAACTCGAGCCTGCGCGAAGCTTAGCTAACGTGTGTATTTTCTCTGTCAGGCCCATCACTGGCTCCCTGCACTTAAGAACACTGGATGACACTTCAGTGCTGCGCTTGGGGGCCATTTTAAACAGCAAAATGAACAACTGAAAGCACAAAAATGCGGAAAAAACCACGGCACTAAACACACCTTGAAAAGAATGTTTGTTTCCACTGTGAGTATGGAAATAAGACGTGTGTTAATCTGGGAACACCTACATCAGGTGCCTGGAAATCGCTGCGACTCTGCAGATGACTCTGACCACACTGAGAGGATGGATTTGAGGGGTTACAAGTGAGTTTTAGTGAGCAGGCAAATTTGCACATAAGGAATCTGCGAATAAGAAGATTCAACTGTGTTTTATTTAGTAGTTTTCTGTTTCTCCTGGCCAAAGCACAAGCTCCCGGAGAGCTGGTCTGTTTTCCTCCCTGCTGCGGGCCCAGCCCCTGGCGCAGGGCCTAGCGCACAGTCAGCACTCGGTACATTCCGACAGAAAGGAAAATGAAGGGGAGGAAGAAGGAATGAAGACAAAGTCCAGGGTCCTCTTCCCTCCTGATTACCAGCGATGTCTGTGCGGGGACGTCCTGCCCCCCGAGAGATCCCAGGGCCACTGCCCGCCTTGTCCCTTCACACCATTTACTCACCTCCCCACCCAAGCCCTCCCCACGGTTCTTCAGCTCCTTGCAGGCAGCCCCTGTCTCCCCTCTGCCCTCCTTCCTTCCCTCCTCTCTGCTGCCGCACCCACACAGGCCCGCACTCTCCAGGGAGTGTGGCTCTGCACTTGGAGAGACAGCCTTCCTTGTTACACTTGCTTATCTCTTGCCCCTTCCACCCAGGAGCTTCTTGGGCGTGGTGTTCGATCACACTGCCTTCTTCATCTGTCTTCCCCCCCATCCAGAGTGTGGTTCCATCCTGGGCTTGGTGTCCCACCCCAATGGCTGACCAGGGGTTGATAATTCTGTGAGGCCTTCTCTGGGAGAGGGGAGTGGGCACCCTCTGGGGGACATTTGCATACCCCTCTGTCTCATTCCAGCTCTCTGGTTTAGGCCCTGCTCTTTTTTCCTTCTGGTTCCTGCCATTCCTCCCAAGACTCCTTACCATTTCTTCTTTTCTGGGACTTAAATAACACTCCACTCCCTCCTCTTCTTTCTGACCCCTGACACCTCCACACAACAGCCACCACCCTAAGGTTAACACTAATGTACCCCTGGATGGGGAGAAGGTGAATCAGTCTTAGATGTTCCTGAAAATGCCTCAAGATCTCGTCAGTGCCTCCAAGTGCACAGGCGGCCTGCCGGGAGGATGTGTCCTGTGGAATCAAGTGAGGAAGCTTCCTACCCACAGGGATAATTCCCTCAGTGTGCACAGGGCTTGACCCTCCTGAGAACCTGGCAGGCATAATGATAGCTGTCACACGAGGCTCTAGAAAATCACAGACCTACTACAAATTTCTGTCTCTGCCCAGGGATCGAGTGCCCCCACAACCCTGGGACAACTCATAATTGGCCAGTTCAGATTCCAGACAAACGGGTGTTTGCCGGGCTAACCAGTTCCAAGTAATACAGTTAACTGTGCAGCCCAACAGCTGCAAACGATGCTTATCATTTTACATTTACACAAAATCCATTGCTTTGAAAATTCCATTTACAGGCATTGTTCATTCTATCTCACAAGAACCCCATGGGGTAGATATGCACAATTGTCTCAAGAGTGGAAACTGAGGAAATGTGACCTAACTGGCTAGAAACAAGCTGCGCCAGATCATACCCTGGGATTCCAGTTTCCTATGCCTGGATTCCGCCCCCTCAAAGATTAATAACAATTATCAACTTGCTCCTCTGCTCATGGGCTCATGGGTTCTGGCTTCGGCCACCTGCCAACCAGTTTCTTGAACACTGTGTGAGGCAATAAGGGCCCAGAAAGTGGTTTTGAGGAAATATGGCCAAGGAAGGAGGCATTGAGGAGGGAGGGAAGGACTTGGCAGAGGCTCAGAGCCAACTGCTGGGCCCAGGGCACCCTCAGGCCCGCAGCCAGGGGGAGCCCCGAGGTGAGCTGCTGCAGAGGGATGGGAGGGCGGGAGCAGCACCAGTCTGCAGCCTTCAGCCCCTTCCCTGGGCTGAGCCCCTCCCATGAAGCCTGTCAGCATCACCATAGCGCCTCTCTGTGTCACATCCTCAGCCTGTCAGTAGGCAGCTGTGTGGTGGCAGAGCTGTGTCCACTCCTTTGCCCCTTCCCAGTCCTCTCAGTGAGCTTACTCCATAAACAACAGCTGACCGGTCCCACCCCTCTCTGCTTTCCTGTGCAGCCTGGTGTTGGTGCAAGCTGGTGTCTGCTGGACAGGTTGTGGGGGAAGGGCAAGGGGATTGCCCCAAGAATGGGCAACTGCTATCGGTGAGGGGAGGAAGGAATAAATTATAGTAGAACCTCTGTAAGTCGGCCACCCAAGGAGCTGTACCAAACTCGTCAACATAAGGAACTAGGCCTACTGTACTGACACGTACATGCTGGGTGCTATCCGGTCTATGAAAATTAGGTCAATTTAAGGAGGTCATCAATGTGGGGAGGTGGTCAACATGGAGGTTCTAGATCAGCGGTTCTCAACCTGTGGGTCACAACCCCTTTGGGGGTCGAACGACCCTTTCACAGGGGCCCCTAAGACCATTCTGCACATCAGATATTTATATTACGATTCATAACAGTAGAAAAATTACAGTTATGAAGTAGCAACAAAAACAATTTTATGGTTGGGAGTCACCACAACATGAGGAACTGTATTAAAGGGTCACAGCATTAGGAAGGTTGAGAACCACTGTTCTAGGTGTATGTAATTTGGGTGGTGGCTGTGGCTCAAGGGAGTAGAGCACTGGCCCCATATGTTGGAGGTGGCAGGTTCAAACCCAGCCCCAGCCAAAAACTGCAAAAAAAAAAAAAAAAAGATGTATAGATGTATGTAATTCATAGAACACACACGATAGTTTGTGCCTGGACTTTGCTGTAAACCCCACCCCATATTCTCCTGGAGGCAGGCTCCTAGGGAAATCTGGCAGCCCCTGTACAGATGTCTAAGGTACCCTGTGCCTCACTGCCTTGGCTCTCTCTGTTCAGCAGTTTTTGCGGTGGAGAGCTCCAGTTCCACAGGACCCATGCTCACCTTGGGCAGCATCCCCTCTCTAGCACAACCCTGGAGTCTGGATGCTTTTGGCTTTGAGGCTCCTCTGGTACCAGGGAAGACTTTTCTACAGGGGCAGCCCTTCACCTGTGGGGGATAGTGAATGCCCAATCTCCTATCCAGGGCCAGCTCTGGGAGGCCTTGGGAGACTGAGCTTCCACTGCCCACCGTGTGCTACTCTTATTGTCCCTCAGAGCACCTGGTGCAGTGCCTGGGCAGAAGGGACAGAGGGAGCACTGAGGACCCCGAGGGGCCTGGCTCCTTCCCATTCTGCATTTCCTCCTTGGTGGTCCTGGTGGGAAGTTCGTGAACTGTCCTTGTTGTGATGCTCTGCTGTCATCATCTTGAAATTCTTCATACTTTTGAACTAGGGGCTCTGCATTTCTCTTTTGCACTGGGTCACACAAACCATGCTGCTGGTCCTCCTGCCTGGCGGTTTGATGCTTGAGGAGAGGCCTCTGTCAACACTGAGAGCAAAATCAACCCTGTCCTCTGGCCAAGCTGAGCTCATTGTTTCTTCCCTCCTCTGAGCACAACAGAAAACGCAGGCACAGTGGGAGCTTTTATCAGGGTTCCTGTGACAAGGGCTCACAGAGCTGGGGGCTGGGGGAAGACAGTCCTTGGGGGCCAGCTGGTCCACCCCACACCCAGAGTTGGGCTCTCCACCCAGCACCCCTGGCACAGGCTCACCCAGCCTCTTTGTGAATTCTTCCAGTGACAAGAAAGGGCTTGTTTCATTGTGGGCTCTGATTATAATTGCCCCTCATTCTTGTGAAGTGCCTCTAAGGTTCTCCAAACCATTTCCCAGGATCATCTCACTGGATCCTCACCACTCCTCTGGGCGGCCCGCCTTTTGTAAGGGAGTGGGGATGGAGGAAACCATGGTAACTTCCAGATTGGCAGCTCTGGCTCCTCCCACTCAGCCCTTGCCTTCTTCCTACCGGTGTGGAAATCTCTCCTCATTTAGGAACCTGCCAAAAGAGAATACATAACTCCTAGTTCTGTGCGCTACATCATTCCCCCCGCCCCCCGGCTGTAGATAACATCTTTTATCAGATGTGCTTTACTTTGAACAACAGTCATAAAAGGGCACGAGCTAAGCATCCTCCTTGTAGGTTTGTTGTTTTGAATGTATGAGGCTTCTGTTTAAGGTTGGCAGAATAAAACAGGATCATACAGCCTTTCTCCCCTATGGCCCCCCAATACAGACATTTGAAAACAAAAACATAACAACCTCAAATAGCCAGGGTCACCAACCTCCATCACACAAGGGAAGAGGGCCAAGTGCCAGAGAAAGAAACAAAAACTTCTAGAACCATGTGGCTTTTACCCCACTTCCAGCCCCGAGGAAGTATGTCCATCAAGAACATCCTGAGCACGTCACCAACACCCTCCATTCTGAGGGGACAGGCAGGGTACAGAACTGAAAATGGAGATCCCTGGGCTGAGCCTCTGCTATCTGCCAGGTGGGGAGCAGGGTCAAGGGGAAGCAGGAGCCATGGGAGGTGCAGCCTGTGGAAGGTGGAATAAGCCTGACCACGGCATACAGCAGTGTGTGCAGGTGGATCTCTGGGGCTGAGCAGGCCACCTGAGCCCCTGGAAGGAGGCAGGCTTGTCTGCTCTCTGCTTGGGTTCAGCCTGGGGCTTTCTTGCTTCCGTGACTTACAGCAAGCCCTCATGACTCAAGTCCTTTATCTTAATTTCCTTCTTATCTTCTGGGCCCACCATGGCCTGCCACTCCTCTTCCTACCCTTGCCCAACAGTAAGTGCCTTCCAAATGAAAAACCTTCTGGGGGACTCCTTTGTGTGCCTCCCATAGGCACCTTCACGGGGCTGGCAGGGTAGCCCAGCTGTCCCTCCTCGCCGTCCTCTTCAGGGCCTAATAAGGAGTAAGCCGGAGTCTGAGGCAATGGTCCTCCTGACATCTCTCAGACAAAGCTCCAACTCATGTTTCAATTATTATTCCTGATCTTACATGGAAGAGATTCTGAGGGCCTGTTTGAATAGTCAACTATTCAATTTCTCTGCCTCCAAGGAAAAATAGCTTTATAAATTCCATGTTCATTAACTCATCCTTTCCCTGTCTTTTCTAGCAATCCTCTGGGAAAACAGACAGGTCTTCTTCATTATAGGCCAGCCCAGGACTCTGGATATGATGCCCAAGCAGATATCTCTATGTTCATGAGTTGTTCATGCCAAGCTTCCACTGGCTGATGGTATCTAATGATTTCCAAATCTCTCCTGAGAGACCTGTTCCACAATCTTATCTTGGAGCTTCATCTTCTCTCTCCTGGAATTCCCACCTTGTTGGGTTTTTGAGACAGAGTCTCACTCTGTTGCCCAGGCTACAGTGCATCAGCCTAGCTCATAGCAACCTCAAACTCCTGGGTTCAAGAGCTTCTCCTCTAACTAGGAATATAGGTGCCCCACAATGCTAGGCTAATTTTTCTATTCTTAGTAGGACAGGGTCTTGCTTTTGGTAAGGATGGTCTCTAACTTCTGAGCTCAAGGGCTCCTCCTGTGGCCTCCACTCAGAGTGCCTGGATTACAGGTGTGAGCCTCTGCAACTTTCCAATGTTACTCTGAAGTTCTGTGAAGGGGGAGGACTGACAGTTTGTCAGGTTTTGGGCTGGGGAATGAAGCTCCACCAGCTCATCACATCCACACTCCCATCCTCTCTAGAGCAGGGCTTGCAAACCCTTGGGTTCCATTGTACTCTACCATGACACCTCAATAACCATTAACAATATTGGATTCTAATCTACCCACTTCCTGTCAGCACCCAAATTCCTAAGAATTGAGCGCCTGGCATTTACTACTGCAATATAAAATGTCAATTCTCAAGATATAAACTTCTAAGTCTTCTGCTAATAGAAAGGAAAAAGTCTTCAAAATTACTTTCAACTTCCTGAAGCTTTAGGATCCTTTCAATGGAGAGCTCTATATTTAGGATAATATGAATTATAAAGGGAGCCATGAGCTAGTGGATAGCTTCCAAATACTAGAAATTATATTTCCCTCCCTTATGATAATCAATTCAAGGTCTTTACCACAAGTGACATCATGTCTCTCTCACAAGCAAAAATAGGTCCCTATTAAGACTATGTAACGTCTTCTGTCTAGCAGGTCCTGTGTCCTCCTTATGCTCTAGTCTCCTCACCTTCCTAATTGGCTCTCCAATCTTGAAGCTTTTTCTTGCTGCTGTCTGGAATCTCAGATACATTAGATAGAGCCTGACTGTGTGGGGGTGGAAACTTGGCTATGCTGATTGCGTGTGTCTACCTTACAAACCTAAAGGACCCAGAGCTCTGGAAAGTAGACAGGCGGGCATTAATAGCCTACGTTATAGAAATACAGTTTTTTGTGCATGGAACAAGTCATTTGGTGTTTAGGCACAACTAAGTATGAGGATAATTTACACCGTCTGTTAAGTCCAATGGAGATGGGATAAATGCAGCCTCCTTACTGAGCATTCAGAACAAGGTGCTGATGTCCTGCGGGCTTCCTGTACGTTGTCTCAGTTCATTTAAAACTAAAAAGAACTCTTTGAAAGTTTCTCATTTATAATACTAGGAGAGAGAAGCTGAAAGGATTAAGAAACTTGCCAAAGGGCAGAGCTGGGATTCGGCTCATGGGCTGAGTTCAGGGTTTTGCTGCCCTTCTGTGGGCTCCTATGCGGACAAGACTTTGAACTTAAAAGCACACTGAAAGAGGGACATTCGGGCACTAGAGGCAATCATGGCCTAGAATTTATTACCCACTGCCAGTCTCATACCTGGAATTCAGAAATGAAAGGAACTACTATGAGATTGGAATCTATCCCCTTCAGTCTGACATGAAGTCATTTTTCTCCATCTTCTACTATACAGGGCAAAAAATAAAAACAAAATGCATTTCATTTCCATATCTGAAAACATAAAAATCATGAATTTCAGATGTTTTTTAGTGTTTACATCTCTACAACAGCTGAGGGGAACTCTAATAAAAAACATTATCTTTTAGTGTTTGGGGATTATTAAAATCGAGGAAAAGGAAATTATAAAAGCTTCAGCTTTTAGAGCCATCGCCCCTTTGACAAATATGCTTAATCCTTTAGATTTAACTCTCATTTACAAAAACTAGCAATCTGAAAGGGGAGATCTGCTGCTTTGGGGAAAACATTTGAGTGTCAAGAGAGCTGGTTTTGGTCCCTACAATTCTAAGTAGCCAGCAATGGACCAAAATTGTGCCAGAATTAAATGTGCCAGCCCCAAATAAAGTGAATTCTAAAATTCCTACCAGCTGTGAAATTCTAAGGGCCAATGACTGTTGTATTCATCAGTGCCAAAAATAGTATAAAGATTATTCTCAAACAAAACCTCTATTCTTCCTGCTAGGTGTTCATTTGATTAATGTGATTTATAAAGGAGGGATGCCTTAAGAGCTCTACTCCTCTTAAAGTGTTGGGAAACTCAAAAGATTTCCAACTGATGGAAATTATGGGCAAGCTTACCCATCTAGTGTTCTTTATTGAAATGACTGAGGACTTTTTTACTGTGACAGATGATTTTTTTTTTTTTCATTTTTTTGAGTCAGAATCTCAAGCCGTTGCCCTGGGTACAGTACTGTGGCGTCACAGCTCACAGCAATCTCTAACTTTTGGACTTAAGTGATTCTCTTGCCTCAGCTCCCAAGTAGCTGATACTACAGGTGCCTGGCACAATGCCTGGCTATTTTTTGTTGTTGCAGTTATCATTGTTGTTTTAGCTGGGTTCAAACCTGCCAGCCTCTGTGTTATGTGGCTGTCACCCTACTCACTGAGCTACAAGCACTGCCCTGTGACACAGGATCTTTAAGGATGGCTCCCAATGAACCATGCCCCTCAGTTTTCACATCCTTTTGTAGACTCTCACACACTGAATCTGGACTGGCCCCGTGACTCATGCTAACTAAATATACACAGCAGCAAAAGGGACTCTGTGACAGTCCTGCTCCTCCAGTTCTGGGCCCAAGCCATAGAAGTCTTGGTGGCTTCTACTTTTGTGCTTCTGAGAACCTCAAATTGCCAATGCAGCTCATTGCCACACTAGCTATATCAGAGTTCAATACATTAATACAGGCCCCGTTTTTAGTGCCATTCTTTGTCCTTACTGAAATCCATAATAAGCCAGGGAAAGACAAAAGCTCTATTGTCAGGCTAGATATGCCATGCTTAAAAGAAGCTTCTGTGTCACCCAAATTTTGAATTGTCCCTTTGTTTGGCACCATGGAGGGAGATGCCTTATGGCTGAGAGGTATGTCTTTCTCCTGTAAAGTGGGCAGTACTGAAGCAGGAGGTGGGATCCTCTATGCAATGGCACTCTTAAAAGAGGAAGGGAAGATGACTTCTGTCTCTGAAGTCTTTGTGTACCTGTTTGTGGACAGGAGCCTGTGGCCTTCCCTTTGTCTTCCAATACTCCTGGGTCTTTCTTCCTAGCACTCCATGCTCTTCTGATCTCTTCATTTCTAGATACCAGAATTTCCCCCCCTCAATTGCTCATCAGCTGGCCCTGATAGTGTTGACTGGTAAAAATCTATTATAAAGATGAGACCCTCTTCTACGAGTTTTTACATCACAGATGAAACAACTGATATTTTAGGGGAGGTACCCCAGCCCCATGTTTCTCCAATGACATAACTAAGGAAGCAGCGAGAACCGCAGATGTTCTCTCGTTCCTCAGGTAAGTAAATAGTGAGAATTTTGCCATCTCCAGAATGAGTCTTATACCTCAATGGCAAAAAGTAATCCTGGGGTGGGGGCAACAAACTCTTTTCAGGGGAAACCTCAGGAATAAGCTCTGTGACATGCTCCAAATTTATCAGCAGAAAACATTGCTCTAATTTCTTTCATCTAAATTGGGTTTAATCACTCCACTTTAAGGGTGTTTTTCTGAATATGAAAAGTTCCTGTCTTATTTCCAGTGGTTAGCCAACCCATATTCCACTTGTGTGTTTGTTTCTGTGTTCTGAATTGCTGAGACTTAGCCTATGTTTCCAAAGCCTCTAAGAGTTAAGAACACCGTTACTCGAATCCTGAGAGGTAAAAATTTATTGATTTCTATCATATCAGCATGTTATGATATGGTCACACCTGTTCATACAGCTGACTTCTTAGAGAGCCAAAAGAGAATTTTTTCCTTTTAAAAATACATCTTTTCAGGAGGAAGAAACATTTTAAAAACAAACATTTTCATATTAAGTGGTAATTAAAAACAATGGCTTTCCCCCAACTCAAGAGGAATGAATAGGGCTGGTCAGCAACAGATCTCTGAGGCTTCACACTGGCCTTCAGGCCTCTGTCCCCAATCTATTCTTTGTCTTCCAGAAGGTACTTCCAGGGAGTAACAAATTAGAACCTGCCCATAACAGCAGTCTAAATCCAGACACAAAAAGAAGAGGTAGACTGAACTGTGATTATTTGATTCATTTGGTAGACTATAAGACATTTTAATGTTTTAATTTTTTAATGGGATCAAATCTGTTCTATAAATACCTAACCAATTGAAGTTTTAAATGCTAACAAAAATCTCAGATGCCCAAATCACAGTTTACTTAGCTCTGAGAAATTAAAGTACAAAACCAGCTTTGGAAATATGTAAGCTTCCCATATAATTCAGGAAAAGTCTGCTTTTACCAAATTCTTCATAATCAAAATCTCACTCTGCAAAACTGATATTAATGCTTTTCCCACCTTTAAAGCCCCTGCCAGGGTCAGTGAGAGAAATTTCCTGAGATCAGCAAGTAGAAAAACTACGAAGAGTTTCAACTGATAGTTTAAAAATAAAACAAAAATAGGGTGGGACAGTGGTGTGCTGGATGTAGCTTTTACTGGCTCCCAAGAGCCAATGGTTAAATTTCAGAATTTTGCCAGCAGTTGTTAAGCAGTCATTATTAAAATGAAATCATACAAACTTATAATTAGTGTTGAAGCTAAAAGTGGTTTCAGTTTAATGAGTGTAATTTGTACAAGGGCAAGACATAGTTTAATAGCAGATCACATATCAGATTGAATGACAATAAATTTTTTGTGAAATGAGTTAGTAGATTAGGATATAACACCATTTTTTCAATTATGGTTGAAATGCAATCATAGGTTGGCTGTGAGTTCTGTGAAAAGCAATTAGTACCCCATGAGGATCAATTGGCTTTGTGGAGTTTACGATAAAGTCTATCTTATTGTTTAATTGTGTTATGCATCTTTATTATCAGCAAAATTTATAACAAACTTACGTACACCTGTATACCTAATATCTTTCCAGGAGAGGGGACCATTAGACATCTACCACCACACCACTGATGAAAAGAAGGGAAGGGAGGGGGCAAATAGTTTTAAACGAAAGAATGAAGTCTGACGTTTTTTCATGTGTTTTTTTCAGTTTGCCCTCCGCATCCAACTGCCATGGTATGCTTTAAGTACATGCCCACAGATATTAATGCCCAAATAGCCACAGTAAAATACAAAAACCCCATCCCCACTACTAAGAATTAAAAGCACTTTACTTAAAAAAAAAATCAACTTTATTTTTTTCTAGATTAAAAAAAAATAGAACCAGCTATTAATTTTTGTTGAGAAAATGCTTCTTTTGGTGTTCATGTCTAAATTTCTGAAAAGGTGATCTGGTTATTTAAATCATCTCAAATGCATTCATAAACCAGATCCACATGTGACCAGCCCTTTACAAAAATTAATTACGGTTGCCACGGCCTTTACATTCATTCTTATCACACGTTACAACATGCAGATACACAAAGAAAGGTCAACAGGCTGAAGTAAACATTACGGCATCAGAAAAACAAAAATCTATCTGTAGAAAATAAATACAATTTTGTAATAACTGTAAAGAAAATGAAAGCACTTAAAATAATGGCAGTTGAATGTATAACTGTCTCATTACCCAATCATAAAATAAGTCACTGTGAAATGCATAGACTCCTTACATGTGAAGAACTGTGCATCACAGTCATGTGTTCAACAGTTTACACAATAAAAGTAAAGCCATTCAAGATATGTGTGCATACTCTGCAGCTAGATACGCTTAAATTTTTTTTTCTCTTTAAACTGTCTTAAAAAAATATTAAATGTAAAAACCCTCAGATGGAAAATCTGCAGAAAAATCCGTTCCATATTTTATCTTCCATATGGCTACTATCACCCTCCCCCAACAGTCTAGCACCCTCAGCTTATTCCCAGGGTCCTCTTCCTAATTGTTGGGGATTGGTGCAAAATAATTACACTAAAGCACCAACCAATGACTGCTCCAGAGAGTATCTGGCCCATCTGTGATCTAGAAATTTCCAACTTAGGTGGTTTTGGTCCCAAACATACTAGTTTCTATGCCTCCTGCTCGACAGTGCTGCTTTTGATTTTGCCTTTCATGTTAACTGATGTAAGGCTGGCTCAGAGCACTGCAGGGCAAATAAATACAACAAACCATTTTTATCCTTCGTTTGTGGACCAGAGCTGAACATGCTCATAATGGCACTTCACTCTGTAGTGAAGTCCTATGTCATGATTTCAAAGAAAAGAACAAAGAAAATGATGAACTCTTCTTATTCAGTAGTGCAAATAAAATATTTTCTTTTCAAATATAACAAGAACCCAAGAAGACTATCCATGATTAAAGACTTACTTTCTATTATTAGAACCAGGTCCTACTAGTTTAGAAGTCTTTAGGGAAGTGATTGTCAAAAAACATTACTAAGACAAATCCACGAGAAATGAGCAACATGAGCAAAGAACGAGAGGCATTCTTCACATCAGTCCAAAAGACAGCAACACTAGGATGATGTTCAGAGGTTTACAGTTGGTGATTTCAGATCTCATTTTTATAAAAAGCCTTGAGAACAATTTCAATACCGCTGACTCTTAACTATTCAGGGATGCCTTTTCTACCCCACGGATTTTTCAGGCTTCTGTATTTCCTCTTCTGGATTGCTGTCTGTCTGTTTTTTTGTATAGTTTCATTATTCAATAACACAGTCATATATGCAAAAAAACCCTAATAAACAACTCAAATAATTTTTTTAATTGGTAAGCATCCCTATGAGAAAGAAAATGTTCAATGAGAATAAAAATCGAGACTCCTAAATAAAAATAGATTTGTAGCTTACCTGTTACTCATTACTGGATTAACTATTCAGTTATTAATTACTTATTTATCCAGTAACACCTACTTCATTTACTGTGGAAAATTAAGGGTTGGTCGTAATATTACAAACTAAAAATATGACAGATCTGAATTCAAAGCTATCTTTTTAAAAACCTACTATTTCAACTCTCAACTAATTTGTTTGCACATCCAAATATCCTTTTTTCTTTACCTTCCATTGCTTATAGGTTTCTCTATAATATATGTATATTTCAACACAAATAATTGTTTCTGTAGTTAACAGTGAACTGTTGGCTCCGTCACATCTGTAGCCACTGAACTTGCCTGTGGCCAAGCAGATGCTCCATCACTGTGACTTGTTGATACCAGGATTCCAGCAATGGGTTCTCAACTGTGTTTGCTTGGGAAACTAGGTAGGTAGTTTAGCCAAGAACAAGAAGTGCTGAGATTCTACCAGCTACTGGTATAAAACTGGCACAGTTTTATTTTCTTTCCCCTTGACAAAATATATATCCTTTAAACCTCCCTTCATCTCACTTCACAAAGAAAGTACAAATTAGGAATTTTTATTCAGTTCTATACAGTGGCATATTGCTGCTTCCCCAGACTGCCATGTAAGAACACAATTCTCTCTTTACATTCTCTAGTGCAAGCAGAACTCCAGTTACTGATAAGGAGAGCTTTACCGAGGCTCTCAAACAAACGTATTTTGCAAACAGAAGAAAGAGAACATGTTGATACAGAATCAAAGAGGGAGAGGGCAGAGCAAATACACATCTATTTACAATACACAGATCTATTTTCAAAAATTAATTCACACATCTATTGGTATTTGTCACCCTGGAGACTGCGGCAATGAGACTGCACTTGAAAAGTAGAGCATCTTATAGGACAGTTTCACACGTACAGTATACTTAAAAATGTCATGTTCCTTTGGAGCACAGTGATGTTAAAAGTGGCCCTAAGCCACATTTATGTACCCATTTTTTTTTGGATAGGAGAACTGGCTACTCTACCCTTGCTGTAGCAACGAGGAAAAAGGGTCTATTAGCTAAGACTGGGTATGCTCTGACAGTGAGCAACTTCTCCCCCAGATGGCTGGCTGACTGATCTCTCAAATCATCTTGTAGTTCAGCAATATTTGCTTGGCCTTGAGCAGAAGCCTCCATGTAGCTTCCTACCTTCATCCGTACCTTTAAATTGAGATTGATTTCAGGTATTCACTGTCACTATAAGACACAGAACGAAATGCTTAAGATTTCAAGAAAACTGTCTTATAACAACCATTACCAAACACATTAACACCGGTCTTCTGCATTTTACCAGTAGTAGTATAATATTCAATGAGGTATTTCAGTTAACACATCTTTCTCTTTCGCCTATACACTGAGTTATTCTAAAGATGAAGCTGCTGTGGGCTTTTATTTGGTGTTGCTTTATATTTCCCACATAACTGGGGGAAAATTCACATCTTTTCAGTTTGGTTTTTTTTTGGTTTATTTAAAAAGAGAAAACATTAGCCGTTATTTTTTGATAGCCTACTTCTTGGAATCGTTATTTGTATGATTAGTGACATCAGGGGAATCTACAATGCTCATACTACAGAAAACTACCACTGACTTGCTAGGATCTTAACAGTCTCACAACCACAAGCCAAAAGTCATATCCTACCTTAACAGTGACACAGTACCAGCACTTTTTGAAAGAGAATACAGTTCTCTTGTAAGGTAAATCACATAAACATAGTGACACATTTTAAAAATGTTTCCTAGAGATAGAAACTTGACTTTATCCTCTTCAAAAGAAATTTAAAGAGATTGGGAAGCCCTGTGTGCTGGTTTCTCTCCTGGCTACACTTACCTCGAGATGGGGAACACTCCAATGTGATGACAGAATAGATTACTGTCTGCACGGGTTCTGGGGGTGCCATGTGAGAACTTATCACCATTGTCAGCCATTAGCTTCCACTTCTCTCATAAGCTAGTCTATTTCCCCCTAAACCGATCATTTAAATGTTTTATACAGGGTAGCCATAATGGTCATGTGCAAATTTAAATTGCACATGAACTTTTTGATCACCCTGTATTAATTTGTTTTGACCATCCTTTAGAGTGAATGTTAAAATTAAAAAAAAATCCACACAAGCCTCTAAGCTAGAGAGGCATGATGCCACGGGGTGCCCCACGCAGGGTGGTGCTGGAGAACAGCAGCAGGCAAGTGAACGCCAAAGAAAGACGAGAGAGCCTCTCATTGATATGCTTACATTTGTGTTCAGCTCTATCACGGACCCTTCGCTCTATCTGCTTCTGATAAAAGTGCATTTTGTCAAATACAATTCTCAATCTATGATATGATTTCTATATGTAATGTGAAATCAGGTAAGGGAAAGAAAGTACTAGTGCATGTAAACATAATGTTGGACTGAGCTAACCTTTGTGAAGAACCCACTCTCGTACCAGAATGGGTTCAGTGGACACTGCTTTTTCCCCACAGAGAATGCCAAAAATGTACCTCTGTTCGTTGTTGAGGACTGGAGTTTGTTACCGCAAATGATGGAAAAGGTTCTTCAGAAGGTGCTAACCAGCTCCCCTCAAGGTTTCTAGTTACACAGCGTGGGTTGGTAGAAGTGAGGGCGTTCTACAGCACTGCCCTAATATAGACTACTACCTAGAGGGACTAATACGACTTTCTGAGCTTGAACTAAATTACCAAGTATATCTGGTGGCAACAGAATTTCTCTCAGATGGTCTTCTAGGATGATTTTATGATTTCCTCTTCTCCAAATGTGATGTTTGTATAAATGTGCAGTAGAGTATATCTTTTTAAAACATAAACAGTTCTTAAAATATATTAGCAGGTCATTATATTACTAAGCCTCATTTTAGTAGAGTTTTTAAAATATCCCAAAGGGGGATAAATATTAATCCATCCATGAATTTCCTTTGCTTTCCTTTTTTTTTTTAAACATATTTTGATTTGCACATGTAAAATAATGCACACTTATGAAAGAAAGTCTGAACTCCTATGGTGACCTTGACAAATCCAAGTCAATTCCTAAAACAGGCAATGGTAAAAATACTGAATAATGCTGTACCACATGTAGCCTGACAAAAATGCAAAAGACTGTATGAGAAATAACCACAGGTTGCTGAGGGTCATCTCCCTGGAAACAGCTTCCTTGTGGACCTTGGAAGTTGGAAAAGCTCCTAAAAAACAAGATAGAAATGTTAATTTGTTTTATTTTAGTGGTAAGTCTCTTAGAATAAAAATCGTGTATTAGGTTAACTGGAGGAGGGGGGAGGAGGGAGGTTTAAACTATGTTCTATGACCTTCCATTGCTCTGGAAGAGAGATCTTACTTAAAATACAATTTCCAGGGCAGTACCTGTGGCTCAAAGGAGTAGGGCGCCAGCCCCATATGCTGGAGGTGGCAGGTTCAAATCCAGCCCTGGCCCCCCCCCAAAAAAGTAAAATACAATTTCCAAACTTTCTACTTCTGAGCCTTTGCCTTTATTCTCTGCCTGAGATGCTCCTCCTCCGTCTTCGTGAATGGCTGGCGTCCTTCTTAATCAGAAAAAAATATCCACCTCCTTTCTCTAGCCACTCTTTCTCAGCTCCACATTGATTTCCTTGCTGGCATTTCCCCCCATATGCAATGGTCCTGATCTACCATTTTTTCTTCCTGCAGACTTGTTTACTCTGTCTCCCGCTGGAATAATAATCCATATGAGAGCAGGCACTCTGGGGCCTGTCTCCCACGGGAGCCCTAGAGACTGCCACTGGTCAGGACACAGAATGTGTTAAACTGACATCAAATAATTTCTGAAATAGCATAATTTATACTAAGCCCTCTATTTATAAACTAAGTGTTTTTTTTGCCCCAAAAAGGGGTTGTATAAAACTGTATTTTCCAAAGTCATAAGCTTTATGAAATATATCTTAATATAAAGAAATACAAAGTAAACAGATATCTTTATACTTGTTTCTGGGAAGGAAAGCTAGATCACTTCAGAGCAATATTACCTAAGGTCATGTTGATAACACTCTCCAGCATTTCAGACAGCCTTTGTCCTTGCTGATAATCTCTGAGGGTAAGCTGATTCATGAGGGGATTTGCTTCTCCCAATTTACAGAGTGCACTTTCATTTCAAGATCTAATATGTAAATAGCTTTTTTAAAAAGGGGCCTCTACTACCCTGGCTACAATTTAGCAATTATTTAGAGGATACCATGTACCTGTTTCATAAAAATGTGATAAGAGGTCCTCTTTTTCAATGAACCGTTGATATAGCCAATTGGTAAGGTCATCTGTTTCCAGGGGTACATCTTTAACTGGAAAGATCCTATTAAGAATTAGAAAAAAAAAGTGGTTAAAAACTACTTTAAATTCAAAAGTCAAAATTATTCAGAAATACCCTTAATGAAGAAAAGCTGAATAAGATTATGTTATCACCTTTTGTTTTTGCAGGGGTTGTTTCCTTGGTTTCTCAAGGCATCTTGGTTTTGTAACATTGTTGTTGATTACACAACAGAGTTCAATTATGCATTTATTCAAACATTTACTCGTCTATTATGTTAGGTTCAGTGCTAAATGTTGACAATATATTACTAAACTATATTATGAATAATTACTGAGAATAACTTTCTTTCCATGTTTGTGGGGTTATGTAGAAATGATATTTAAAACAGATAAAGTTTTCAAATGCAGCTAAATCAGAACACGTTTAGTCATTTAATTAAATGCATGGCCAAATAATGTATCTAAGCAATGTTCTTTTGGTGGGGATATCTGAGAACCAGATGGAATCTGCCTAAATTATTAGCTATTCACCAATTCTATCAGAGATAGATGGTTTGTGAATGGGGACAACTTTCTACTGATTGGGAATGGCTACAGAATAGTTCTGAAGATTCTGAGACCATGTGTCAACTCAACAGGAAATCAGATTGTAATGGTCAGGTGATCTCCAAAAGTAAGAGGAGAAAGGAGTAGCATGAATACCAGGTATTTTCTGACCTTGAAAAAGTGATCTTTTGTTTTTGTTTTCCAGTTTTGTGGGAGTTTTTCTTTCTTTTCTTTATCAAAGCTACAATGGTACCTAGTTTAAAAGGTCAGCAAAAGGTTTGTATAAAAAATGGCAATCTCGGTCCTCTCCCTTTGTTTCTCCTTCTCTAGAGGAACTGATTTTCACTTCTTTTAGCCAGTGATCTTAGCATTTATTACAATGTTTCTTTTTCAGTTTTAGGCTTATCTGCTGTCTTCCCAAATAAAAAATGAGGATCAAGCTCTTTCCATCTCCTATTTCCACCCCCCCATACATTCTTCCTTTCTTCCCAATACAGTTGTATAATAATTTCAGCCAGCTCAATATTAGACATTTTTATTACTGTAATCACCTAAAGATATTTAGAGTAAGGCATGGAGTAAATCAAGGTTGCTTTTCCTTTTTCGTTCTATTTTTATTTTCCCTGCACCTGGCAATTATGTTGTATTTCCATTTGCTTCATTTTCTATGTACATATGTCTAATTCAACCACAAACTCTCAGCCACTTGTCTAGAATCAATTCTCTACATCTGGTCTGCAAGCTTCTTCTTAAATGGCTGGAGAGGATCACTAAAGTCTTTGCATGCTATTTAGTCTCTGTTGCAAACACTCAGGTCTGCAGTATGAAAGCCAGAGACGATATATAAAGGAATGTGTATAGCTATGTTCAAATAAAATTTTATTTAAAAAACAGGCAGAGGGGCAGACTGACCTGTGGCCTAGATCTTCTCCCAAGGTATTTCCTTGCATCAGACATGCCTTCAATTTAACCTTCCTAAAGAAGTATCAGCCAGACTCTGGATTTGTTACCTGCAGTTTTCATCCTGTGAAGTTCCTTCCTCATTACCTTGGTGAGTCCCTACACTCCTAAAATGGATATAGTATTTCTCATACTTCATGTCTTCCTCTATAATTACTCATTGCGATGGAGCATACCCTTTAGCAGATTCTTGAGAAAGTGTACTTGAACTCTTGCATGTCTGCCAGTATCTTTTTTCTTGGCTGATAATTTGGCCAGAGATAGGATTCAGGGTTAGAAAACCATTTTCTTCCATCTCTATCTTTTGTCCTCCTTTCTGGAGATTTAACTTCTAAATCTTTTATAGAGTTTTTACTTATTTTCAATTGTAAAGAGCTCTTTTATTCAGAATGTTCCTTTTAAAAAGTATGCTAGTATTGTTTTATTTTTGCAGTATCTTATCTTTATGAGAAGTTTTAAAAATCATTAATTGCAATTTTAAAATGCGAAAAGGATTAGCGAACTCCCACGTACTACACGACTATTACAATTTTTGGAAGCAATCCTTTCCATGCTCTGTTTCTCACCTCGCCTTCTTATGCTTGTTTTAGTCTTTATCTTTCAGAGTTCAGGTTGGCTAGGTTAGGAGGGAACCTGGTAGTCCTTGTTGCTTACTCACATGGGCAGATGTGACACTGAGCACCTGACTAAAAGCTCTCAGCATGTGAGGAGACTGCTGACTATGAGCTTCACTAATTTCCTGCCTCTGGAGTTGAAGGCCTGCCTGGTCACTAGTGAGATAAGAGGGCTGGGCCTCTCCGCACTTCACACACTGCCGTGACTTCATCATGTGCTTTTGCTCCAGGACCTCTGTGCCTCAGCTGTAACCCGCTGCTCCTCAGTCCAGAGGGCCTCCATTTCCTTCCCAGAGTAAACTTATTCCAGTGTTTGCCAGTGTAAGGAGAGAATAATTACCAGCTGTGGGATTCAGGTTAGGGGTTTGGGGTTCGTATGACGAGAGCATTAGTATTCTTATTTATAGCCTTAGCACCGTTCTTAAGCAAACTTAAGACAGCTAATACCTAGCTTTAAAAGCCCCTATAGAACTGATCTGAAGTTCGGGCCAATCATAGTGAATATTCCCGAAACCAATTAGGTGTGGGGTCACTGTCAGATCCCTGTTGGGGCCACAAAGTTTGCTGGAAAATTTTTCTATTCTAGTTTCCAATTTCTCCTGAGGTGTCTATATAGACACAGCAGATAGTACATAATACTGCACTGATTCCCTCCTGTTTAGCCAAAAGGAAATCCAGCACTGCCTGATTATCTAGGAGGACCTGGCCAAGCAAGTTGACTGATTTATGTTGAGCCCTAAAGCTTTTAGCATTTCTTCCCTGATCAGTCTTAAAGAGCTGGAGACAAGTTTCTAATCACTTCTCTGTTGGCCTCCGGTCTGTAGATTAAGACCAGTATTTCCAGTAAGATTTGCAGTGTTATTTCTGTAGCTGTCATCCCAAAGTATGTCAAAGAAATATATTTGGGGGTAAATATTTTTTATTTCTTTTGCCCTCATTTTGTAATTAAGAGGTTTTCCATATTAAACACAAACACATGACATACACAGACGGAAGCAGATTTTTTTTTTTTTTTTTTGAGACAGAGCCTCAAGTTGTCCCCCTGGGTAGAATGCTGTAGCATTACAGCTCACAGCAACCTCCAACACCTGGGCTCAAGCAAGTCTCTTGCCTCTGCCTCCCACGTAGCTGGGACCACAGGCGCCCACCACAACGGCCGGCTATTTTTTGGTTGCAGCCGCCATTGTTGTTTGGCGGGTCTGGGCTGGGGATTTGAACCCGCCACCTTAGGTGTACGTGGCTGGCGCCTTAGCCGGTTGAGCTATAGGCGCAGAGCCGGAAGCAGATTTAAATTAGGTATCTGTTCTTCCATTTTGTCAAGAGAATTTTTAAGGCTAGCCATGAAATTTTTACATGTTCTTTTTAGTTCTAATCTTTTCATAAATACAAGTAAGTTTCAAAAGCGACCAGCTGTGTCCTCTAGAGTAGCACTAACAGAGAGGCAAACAGTAACTAACTCTCATCAAGCAAACAAGGAGCAGCAGACACAGAGAGATGGAGATTTTTAAAGAGTGAAGAAGGCCTTAACTAGGGAGTCTCCTACCATTTTCTATGGCAGTGACAAAAGCTGATGCCTAAGTTAAAGGTGCCATTTTCAAGCCATTGAGAGTCATTGTCAAGTTTGTATTGAGGCCCAGCAGTGTTACAGAAGAAAATGAAGCAGTTAGGCCAGACACTGGGCTTGAGACTGAGGATGTTTGGGTTATGGAGAAGGTAGCTGGAGCGGTGCCCTTAGAAGGGTGTCTAAGTTGAGGGAAAGGGAAGTATGGACAAGGACCTTAAGGAAGGCCAGAAGAGAGAAGTCTGATGCTCGAAGAAGTGAAAGGGAGAGTCTCTAAATCCAGGAATCCCCAGAGTTAGAGAAAGTCCGGGAGTGGGGCCTAGGGCCCAGCTGGTAGGACTTTGGAAAAAAATGGACAGCAAACCAGAAATCCTGGGAAGGAAGGCCAGAATCACTCACTGAAAAAGATGGTTGAGAAGTTGTGGTGTCCTGGTAGTGGAAGAAAAGCCAGCAGTGGAAAGGAGAAACTTCCCACAGTTGCTCTGTGGCTAACCTGGTATAGGACCAGGTTCAGCACCATTAAAAGATGTTGAGTATGGGATATAAACGGGGTGATAGTTTGCAAGAAAGGAGATGAGGCCAGTCTGGAGACCAGTGAGGAATTTAGTAAG
This sequence comes from Galago senegalensis, assembly GCA_963575145.1. Taxonomy (NCBI): domain Eukaryota; kingdom Metazoa; phylum Chordata; class Mammalia; order Primates; family Galagidae; genus Galago; species Galago senegalensis. The sequence continues at coordinate 1,648 of CAUYTI010014796.1, read as the reverse complement.
GAAAAGAACAGAAATGGGCTCTGAACCAGAGTAAGGCTGCCCTGTCCCTGTTGTAGGAATTTTTCCATCTGGGACAGATCTCCTAAGTTAAAAAAAACGTGGACTGTAATAATACCCTCAGATCTCATGACTTCATGTGCCTGTCCTTGAGAGTGGGTGTGTGGAAGGGGAAAGGGACCAGATGAAGAAGGTGGGAGAGTAGGGCTTTGGGACCTAGTGGGGGCAGAAAATTTCGGAGGTGGGGACACATAAGAAGGGGGCTCGGAGTGGTCAGCAGGATCAAATTCATAGTCAAAAGTAGAAGGTGTGGGCCACGGTTGCTCATTGAGAAGTTTGAAAAGTGGGGCAATCCTGACAAAGGGAGGGGCAACCTGAAAGAAGAAAGCGTGAATGCAGGGGACCTGAGGCCACTTGCCGTTGTAGGTTATGAAATTATCAAGATCTTGGAGAAGGCTTAAATTGAAAGTGCTGTTTTCAGGTCATGGGAGGAGACAGCTCAGTGGTGAGTCTTGAGAAGGAAGGAACATAATGGCAATTGCTCGTGGTGCATAGTAAGAGAGAGGATGAATGGGGCAAAGGCTCACTGAGAGATGGTGTCAGGGGAAAAGGGACCAGTGTCCCAGATTTCAGGGTTAGTCTTGACCCATGCTAGGACATGCAATAGAGAAGACGGATAGACAGACAAGTGAGACTCCTCAAAAAGCCCCTTCCTCCAACTCACTGAGTGCTAGAAAATTAGTGTGCAGTGTTGGTCATTAACAGGGCTGTGGCAAGGAGCCTGGGTGGACTCCCTGCCTCCTTCCTGGGTTTTCAGTGCCATTTGTTAAATGCTGAAAGGTGGACAGACGCCACAAAGAGCCAGGTGGAGTAGAGTCAATGGCCGAGATTTTATTCTTTATTTATTTTGAGACAGAGTCTCACTGTCACGCTGGGGTGAGTTCCGTGGTGTCATAGCTCACAGCAATCTCAAATTCTTGGGCTCAAACAATCCTCTTGTCTCAGCCTCCTGAGTAGCTGGGACTACAGGTGTGTACCACAATGACTGGATAGTTTTTTCTATTTTTAGTAGAGATGGAGTCTCACTTTTGCTCAGGCTGGTCTTTAACTTCTGAGCTCAGGCAATCCACCCGCCTTGGCCTCCTAGAGTGCTAGGATTACAGGCATGAGCCACCATGGCCAATAGCAGAGATTTATTAAGAGCATCTGTAAGCAGATGGGCTGCCACCGAAAATGGAAAATGACAACAGTCCCAGTTTAGGGCAAGGGGCCTCTTTTAAAGCAACTTAGGGTGTGGCTTATGAGCAGCTTAGGAGGCAGCAGGTGTGTTATGACAAGAGATCAAAGGTCAAACACTGGAGGCTCATCTACTGGAAATCTTCTGTAACCTGGAAGGACTGTTAATAGAACCAGAAAAGCAAGGAGAGTTCTATTCTTTGCTTAACAAATGTCCAGACCCACCCGAGCAGAATGATTATACTTAGATTCCTTCAAAGGCTTTTCAAAAACTGCTCATGTTTCATAGTCATTTGCATGCGACTTGAAAAAAATCAGAAATGGCTCAGCGCCTATAGCTCAACCGGCTAAGGCGCCAGCCATGTACACCTAAGGTGGCGGGTTCGAATCCCCAGCCCGTAACCGCCAAACAACA
>CAUYTI010014795.1:0-13488 GCA_963575145.1 Galago senegalensis | reverse complement strand
GAGTGTTGGCAAATGCAGAAATATAATGAGGCAGCATTTCCTTGGTCCGAGGTACGACCTTTTTGGTGGTGAACCTTTTAAACTCCACATGTGTTGACTCAGTAAAGTTGAGTTTCTCCTTATACTTGAGTCTGTCCTTTTTAAAAAATTCGGAGGCAGATATCTTCATGTCTTCCTCTTCCTGAATGTAGCTGGGGAGAACTTTCTGAGGATGAAGCTCCTTCACCCTTGGACCTCCCCTTTGGGCTCTAGATTCCTTCTCTCTGAGAAGTTCCAAGGCACTGGTGGCGCTCAAGTTAATAGCGGAAGTGACATCTCTCTGATATAAATTGGAGTGCAAGCTGCAGATCCTTAGCGGGAGGCTAAAATCATCGAGGCTCCATGACTTCACAAAAATCAGGAGGTGGTGCCCCTGCTGCACGTAGTCAAGATATTTCTGTGAACCTGAAGGAAGGAGCTTTTGAAAAGAAGTTTCCAGATCCTGCCCCAGCCCATGGCATCGGTAACTATAGGTTTTATCTTCAGCCTCTGCTTTGATCACGCCCCCTCCCGAGTTTAATAGTGCACATATGGCCTGGGTGAGTTTAGAATTCTCAGATCTTTTCAAAGAGTTGTTGGTCATCTTCTTCCTGTTTTCTTCTCCAAAAGTCACTCTGCCCACTTCTACTATTATCTCAGGATACAGCATTTCTGAAGCAGTCTCGAGCCTCTCCATTTCAGCAGCCCCTCTGTGCGCCAAACAATAACAGAAAGGCGTTTCTATAAGCAGGAGAGAAATGTTGTTTCTAGATTAACAATAATTCTAGAGGTTACGATATTTTCTTTAAAGCTATCAATTACTGGAGGTTCATTTTAACATTGGAAATCATCTTTGTTGGAACTGTTTTCTAACCACGTTGCCAAATAGCCTTAGACTTTCCAGTATGAACAGACATAGACAGAGGTGCATGCTTAATATTTTGGCATAAGGGATAACGTAGAATGCCCAAATTTTGAGCTAGTTTCCATTTAAACAAGAAATACCAACTTCGAAGCTAGGCACCATGGCTCAGTAATCCCAATACTCTGGGAGGCTGAAGTGGGAGGACTGCTTAAGCCCAGGAGTTGGAAACAAAGCTGGGCAACACAGCAAGACCCTGTATCTACAAAAAAAATTAGGGTGGGCACAGTGGTTGGTGCACTTAATTCTAGCACTTTGGGGGAGGCCAAGGTGAGAGGATTACTTGGGGCCAGCAGTTTGAGGTTGCAGTGACATATGATGATGCCATTACACTCTAGCCTGGGCAACGGAACAAGACTCTGTCTCAAAAAACATTTAAATAATTAGCTAGGCACAGTGGTGCAAGCCCATTGTCCCAACTACCCAGGAGGCTGAGGTGGGAGGATTGCTTGAGCCCAGGAGTTTGAGGTTACAATGAGCTATGATCATGCATTCAGCCTGGGTGACAGAGTGAGACCCTGTCTTAAACAACAACAACGGCTTGGTGCCTGTGGCTCAAGTGGCTAAGGCGCCAGCCACATACACCTAAGGTGGCGGGTTCGAATCTAGCCCAGGCCTACCAAACAACAATGATGGCTGCAACCAAAAAATAGCCGGGCGTTGTGGTGGGCGCCTGTGGTCTCAGCTACTTGGGAGGTGGAGGCAGGAGACTCGCTTGAGCTCAGGAGTTGGAGGTTGCTGTGAGCTGCGATGCCACAGCACTCTACCCAGGGGACAGCTTGAGGCTCTGTCTCAAAACAACAACAACAACAAAACATAAACAAAAAAGCAAAGCAACAACACCAACATTGAGTCCAGATATAAAGGACATGGTTGGTGCAGGAGGCCAGGTAAGTTATCAGAGAAAATGCAGAAATAGAAGTCAGAGGATGCTTCTATTTATAATGCAAAGGGAAAGAAGAGAAGGCACTAGAGAAAATCTCGCCTACAAACAAATGTAAAATTTGGTATTTTTATGTGCAATTTTATCCTTTTTTTTTTTTTTTTTGAGGCAGAGTCTTACTCTGGCCCTGTGTAGAGGGCCATAGAGTCATCACAGCTCACAGCAACTCTTAGGCTTAAGTGATTCTCTTGCCTCAGCCTCCCAAGTAGCTGGGACTACAGTGCCCACCACAATGCTTGGCTGGGTTTTTCTCCCTAGTTTTAGTAGAGAAGGGGTCTCATTCTTGCTCAGGCTGGTCTCAAACTCTTGAGCTGAGGCAATCGACCTGCCTCACCCTCCCAGAGTTCTGGGACTACAGGTATGAGCCACCACACTTGCTTATTTTATACTTTTTGAAAAGCTTTCTTCTACCCCGAAAGAATTTCAGTTGATAATGAATTCAGAAACCTTTTTAGCTTTTCATGTGTTTTTCTAATTTTTTTTTTTTTTTTTTGAGACAGAGCCTCAAGCTGTCACCCTGGGTGGAGTGCTGTGGCATCACAGCTCATAGCAACCTCCAACTCTTGGGCTCAAGGGATTCTCCTGCCTCTGTCTCCCATGTAGCTGGGACTACAAGTGCCCACCACAACGCCTAGCTATTTTTTGGTTGTAGCTGTCATTGTTGTTTATCGGGCCCAGGCTAGATTCAAACCTGCCAGCTCACGTGTATATGGCTGGCGCCTTAGCCGCTTGAGCCAGTCACTGAGCCTGTTCTTCTAATTTTAAAATGTACTTTTCTTTATAGACAGTGTGATGTGGCATAGGAGTTTTCCTTCTCTCATAGTAGTTTTGCTTGATGCTGTGGGAACCTCTGAGACTTGGAGAAGAATGTGAGATTTTCAAGCACGGTCATCAAACTATGGTTCCAACCGTTCATTTGCTTCATCAACTAGAGAATAGCTACTTAAATTGAAATTAGAGCACTAAAGAAAATAATTCAGAAAAGCCCCCCTTACCTTTGGTTAACTGCAAAGCAAAATATTTACTAGCTCAAACCCCAGTTCTTCCTCTACAAGAGAACCCACCTCTTCTCTGCTCTGCAAAGCAGGAGCCCCTCTAGGTAAGAGCAAACAGCCGCCAGGACATGCACACACCTCTGACATCAATTTCTTCTTGGTTGTCTTCTCATTTCCTTCAGGAAAACAAAAGTTATTTCTGAGTATGTGAGCCTCTTCTAGACGGATATGTAAATGTAGTACTCTATGGCTTCTTAGGAAATTTCCTCCTAACATTCTATTTATATAACAGAATCACAGAAATGCTACATGACACTTTAAAGATTCTCCAATCCAACAATCTGATTCTTAAATTGCCTCTAATATTCCCCCGCCCAAATCACTATCCAAATTTCCAGTGATGAGCAACTCAGTATCGCTCAAAAGTTATCATTTCTATTTTCTGACGGCTCAGTTGGAAATGGCTTCCTTACTCTCAGCTGCAATTTGTCTTCCGATAGCTTCCACTGATGGGACCCACAAATCAAATCTTACTGGTTTTGAACTAGCAGAGCCTGTAGTCTCGTTGATACTACTTGAATACTGATAAGACCTATGATAAGTACAGTATTTTCTGAGATTCTAGCTCTAGATGAGCATCCTTTCCACACCTCCCAGAAGTTTTTACAAGTTTTTCCTTAAAGGCTATTTTACTAAGCCCTTTATGCCCTCAGACATAAACTATACCTAAAATGAGATAGATGAGATTTTTTAAAGAATTTTTTTTTTTTTTTTTACCTATGCGTTTGTGTTTCCTCTTGCTGCTTCAGTTCCACATCTGGCTCTAGTCTGAGTGTTTGTCCTCTGCCCCGGCCCCTGTTGCCCTTTGATATCGGCCTGGGAGGAGCAGGAACTCTGCCAGACTCCCTCAGTTTTCATAACATCGACCCACTGAGGAAGGCTGATAAGGACTCAAGAAGAGCCTATGACAGTGCAGATTAGCAGGCCAGGGGCTGAGCTTGGGGGGTGAATGTGGTGGTAAGGGGAAAATTCAGGGGTTTTCAAGTGAAAGGCCAAAGTTAAACCAGATTGTCGTTTCTCCTTATTCTTCTGGGGGATCCAATCAGGAGAAGGGGGTAGAAATATGGTGAAAGATGGGCAATGGGGCTTTCCTTTGCTTTTTAAAACTCATTCATTAAGGCCCCTGAATTCGAATGGTTGTCAGGCCAGGGAGGACCTCACATCTTGACTTTGGCATCTCTGAAGCAAATGTTCCTGATACAAAGTAACTTGAAAATCAGTAGCCTGCATAATGATGTTTTTTTTTTTTTCCCTATGTTTTAGGAAAGTTATCTGGCCATGCCACTGAAGATTGGCTTAGAACCAAAATTGGAGAACCTCCAATTTGTTTAAGATGTGCTCCTTCACTAAGCATTTTGGTTTATCAGCACTAGTAGTTATGAACAGACTTCATATTTACCTGACACAAACTGTCAAGCTGAAGGGGAAAGGTTGGTCTCAAACCCTATGTGACTGCCTTCTGCCCTTAAGTCTTTCATAGAAATGATTCAAAAAGCACAGATAGGTTAGTGATCAAGAACAACAGTCTTGGTTCCACCATGCTGCCACTACCTGACTCTGGGCAGGTTTCCTCTCTTTCATTCAATCAACTGTTCAAATCATAGCTCAGCAACATTGTAGCTATGAGACCTTGTTTAAGCTATGCTAAGCCTCCATCCCTTCTTTGTAAATTGGAGATACTGATAGTGCTTTCTCCAAGAGTAGGCATCAGAATGAAGTGAAATGATCTACATAAAGTCCTTAACATGGTGCCTGGCATATAATGCCAGCTTTTCATTCAATAATCAATTAATGAGCACTGACTAGGTTCTAAACATGGTGCGATACTCTAGGACTACACATCAAAAAAAAACACCTCTGCCAAATAAAATAATAAATATAACAATATAGTTATAGATAAAAATAGTAAAATAAAATAAAAGCAGCCAAAATAAAAAGTGGCTGATTTCCTTAAGCCAAATATGCAAGTTTGGCTGGGCGCTGTGGGTCACACCTGTAATCCTAGCACTCTGGGAAGCTGAGGCAGGTGGATTGCCTAAGCTCAGGAGTTCGAGACCAGCCTGAGCCAGAGCAAGACCCTGGCTGTAAAAATAGCCCTGAACAGCCCTGCTGTCCCAGCTACTTGGTAGGCTGAGGCAAGAGAATCGTTAGAGCCCAGGAGTTTGAGGTTGCTATGAGCTGTGACACCGACAGGGTGACAAAGTGAGACTCTGTTTCAAAAAGAAAAAAGCAAGGCTTGGTGCCCATAGCTCAGTGGTTAGGGTGCTGGACACATACACTGAGGCTGGCAGGTTGGAACTCAGCCAAGGCCTGCCAAACAACAATGACAACTACAACAACAACAACAACAACAACAAAATAACAGCTGGGTGCTGTGGCCTGTATTCCCAGCTACTTGGAAGGCTGAGGCAAGAGAATTGCTTAAGCCCAAGAGTTTGAGGTTGCTATGAGCTATGATGCCATGACATTCTACCAAGGATGACATAGTGATACTCCATCTCAAAAAAAGAAAAAAACACATTTAGGCAATTTTTACTGTCTCATATTATCCTCATAACAACTTGCAAGACATGCATTATTTCACTACCTTGTAAATGAAGAAACTGAGTTTGGTGAGGTAAAGCCCAAGGTCATACATCTAGTAATTAGCAGAGCTGGAATTTGATCAGTGATCTATCTGAGTCTAAAGCCCATCTATTCAGCCTTACTGGAAGAATAAAACATATATGTCATCCACAATTTTGAAGGGAAAACATGTATTAAACAAACAACTCATATCAGTACAATACACATAACATCAATTTAGCACTCTATGTACTAGGCATCATTCTCATTCAGTTCATCTTTTAACAATCAGCTGTATCAGGTAGATGTTATCATTATGCTCCTTCTTACAGATGGAGATACAGGGGTGGGAGTCCAAGTTGCTTGCCAATATAATCCACGTGCATGACGACTACCACACTCTAGGGCCACTCTGGAGAGTTAGCAATGTATGAGCAGTGTGCTCAGCTGTTCTGAAGAGTAACAGTCATTATACTTGTGAGAATCTGAAAAGCTTTCCTAAAAAAGATGATATGTGAGCTGAAAGCTATATGTAACAATGCACCAGGTTGAAAAAGGGAGATGGAGGGGAAAAGATAAACCAGATAGAGGAAATAACATGTGCAAAGGCACAATCTCTTTACTGTCTAAACTCCCCTATCCTTTAAGCACAAGGAGGTCTTTAGTAGGTCTGTTACAGAAGACTCCCCATTTTATTTCTTCATGTCCTTTCACCCATCCCTAACACATCTTCATTCACCTTTCACATGCCATCTGTTTCCACTCCCTCGATCTAATTTAGGCCCTTATTATGCTCTGGCCTGAATCCTTGCAATAGCTCCCTCCATTTTCATTCTCTGCACCCCTCCAGGCTAAACACAGTTGGAGATTTGAATTTTCCTAAGTACAGCCCTCATCACCAAATTTCTGGGCCTATGAAATCTTCAATTCTCCCATTTTTCCCCAGAGTAATCTGAACCATGCAGCCAGCCAGCTATTATCCCGAACAACGCCTCGACCTATCTTTTCCACTCTCCTACCACTAGCCTTCTTCCACACTAACACTGGCCCTCTAATTTTGGTGCCAATCAGAACCACCACACCTAGGACTTATTAAAATCCACATGTATATGCTTGGGCACATGTATATGCCAGATAACACGGTGAAGAGTTATCTGCTTCACCAAGTTGGGATTATGTCCCAGACACTTTGGGGGGGGTGTTGTTGTTTGCTTTTTATGTTGGGGACATCTGTATTAATAGGTGTTTCTAACACACACACCAAATGTTACCAACTTTACCTAATTTTAGCAAACTCCTTTATGCTTTCTCAGCTAATTCGGGAATTTAAATTATTCCTTCTCCCAGCACCTCCTAATTTTCAAATTCCCACACATCCTTCAAGACCCAGATGAAATGCCACTTCTAGGAAGCTTTCCGGCTGCCTCCTCACTTTGATATATTGCAGAGCTTTTGTTGGGGCACCTTTTGCTGGAAACGTCCGGCCAGCCAATGAGTTCACCCTGGACAGGGAAGGACGGCCTTCATTTGTCAGTCTACCCCAATCCCTATCCCTCGGGCAAGACAAGCAGTAAGTGCTAGGGAATGGTACGGTGGGATCGCTGTCCGAATCCCCAGTTTTACATGCACGCCCAGGGCGCACACACGCTACAATCCTTCCTCAGATGCCCTGCCCCAGCTCTGAAACCACAAGGCATCCGCAAAACCAATCTGCTTAACAGTAGCCCTGAAGTCAGAGGGCCAGAAATTATGCTGGGGGTGGGAAAGCAGGAGGAGGAAAAGAAAAAACATGAATCTCCCAGAATAAGGAAAAGGAGTGGGCTCCCGGGATAGAAGCCGCGACGTAAAGAAGCGACGCGAAAAGTACGTCACTCGTCCCGCCCGCTCCACCCCTAACGCTCTTCCCGGAATCCGATTGGCTGCTCCTCGCACCAGCCCCGCCCCGACAGCCCACGTGACCCTATGGCTGCTGTGGGATTGGTTGTCTGGCGAGGGCCGCGCTGGGATGTGGGACTCCGGCTGAGCAGCATGGCTAGAGCTAGGGACTAGGGCGCGGGAAGCAGGTTGTGGCCCGGGACCCACATCCACCGAGCTTTGTGGGTCCGGGCAGCACTCCCGAGAGAGTCCAGGAAGTAGGAGTTTTAGGAATTCGAAAAGCGGGTGCAGACTTCTGACTGGCTGTTTGATTTGAGCCCTGTCTCTGGTCTCAATCTTGTTTCTCCGCAAGGCTTACTTAAGTTTTTACATTATCCTATCATCATCACTATTTTAGCGGTCCACTATATGTAAGCCTTGGTTGTTCTGCGCAGGGAGCCTGCAGAGCACCTTGAGTTACAGGCTGGGGGAATGAAGACTTGAAGAGGCTTGAAGCATGGTCTTTACATCAAATGTTGGAGGTAAGTAGGCTTTATTCATTGTGCTGATGCTTTTATAATCTAGAAGCTTAGTGTGTAGTAGGAAGGGTCGCTCTTTGACTGCATAAAACTCACTTAGTGATCTGCCTTTTGTGTACCAGACATCATTGTGAGTGTGCTGGCAGCAAAGGCCTGTAAAACACAGTTGTGGTTCTTGAGGAACTCTGTGTTTGGGCTAGTGGGGAAGAAAACGTGGACTGCTGAGTAGTTGGCGTGTGATGCGTGCTGTGGTGGAAGAAACTGCTGTGGAAGTCAGAGGACGGGATGGTTGAAGGAGTGAGGAACTCTTAAAAGACAAGGCAACATTTGGGTACAGTTTTAAAACTATAATTAGACATTCTACCTATTGAATGGGGGTGGGGAAGGCCCCCGTTTTTGTTCATTTGTTCCAGATGAACAAAATATACTGAGGCAGAGAACTAGAAAATTGTTATCTGCTGTGTATGACTGGAGCACATGGGGGTTTGTCCAAGCACCAAAATGAAGCTGATAGGGGGTAGACTTTTAAAGATCTTGAATTCCATTTTGGGCTGTCTGTTTGGATCTTCGAATGCAAGTGAAATAGGTACCACAAAACTGGCATTAACGTCCTTCTCTAATTCAACTTCCTGTTGGGTTGGTGGAGAAAATCTTGCTGCAAAAGGTGGCATTTTGGAGGGTCATAAACTGGAGAGATTTTGAAATACATGGGCTTCTACAGAGGGGAAGAAAGGCTTTCTGGATGGATAATAGAGCAGGTTTGACGTCAAAGAGAGCAGGTTTGAGGACTAAGGAATAGTCTGGGTTGGTTAGACTGTAAGGTACATGTTAGAGTTAAGGTGTTCCTGAAGGATAAATTTAGGTCAGTTTTGAAACATGATTGCTAGGCAAAGTAGTTTAGACTTTATTTCCTGGACCATGGAGAGCAATCGAATGCTTGTGAGTAATCAGACCTCTATATGTTGAGGTTAACTATATGTGTAATCAGGGTATGTAGAATGGGAAGAGAAACTGGAGACAGGAGACCCAGTAAGGCAGCAGTAGTTCTGGTAGAAATGAACGTGGGCTTTAAAGTCAAGCAGTCATTGGTTCTGAGTTTGGTTCTGCTCACAGGTTTCATGATTTTAGATAGTGTTATCTAAATTATTAAGCTTTCCTTATTTTTAGTGTGTACTTATTTCACCTGCAGAGAATGATAACCTAAAGGGACAAGTATAGCCCTTGTGAAACAAGCTATTTCGTAAGTTAGTTTCCCTGTTTGGTGAACACAAACCAACATCTGTCAGATTTTGAATATAGAGTATCAGTCTATTGACGTTTATAGATGGCTGAAGTATATGGTGGCTGCAGAATTGTTCTTTAGATACAATATCATACTGGAAATCTGAAGTAGGTGACTTTGTGATCCTGGTTCTTTTCCATATCAGCAATGATATACGACCAGAAGATATTCTTTTTTTTTTTGAGGCAGAGCTTCAAGCTATCCCCCTAATGCAGTCAGCTTTCTCATTCAGAAATTGATTACTCAGGTTGTGAAATACCGAGGCTTTGGCTTGCTTTATCTGGCCTATGGCTTCCCTTATAAATAAATGTAAAGCTGTGAAGGCTATGTTAACCAGTTTGATGAAAATGTTTCAAATTGTATGTAAAATGAGCACACTGTACCCCATGATTGCATTAATGTACACAGCTATGATATAATTTTTAAAAAAGTAAAGATAGGAACCTTAAAAAAATAAAATCAAATTACACCTCTTATTGGAAAAATATAAATCTGGTAATCATATCTAAGTTTTCCTTCCAGTTCTGCTGTTATTTTGCTATGGACTTTTGGCAAATCATAGCCTCTCCAGGTCCGGGAACTCTTAAAATAGACGTATCTGGTACAAAAATGTTATGACTACTTTTGGACAGCGCCTATGGGTCAGTGAGTAGGGCACTGGCCCCATATACCCAGGGTGGTGGGTTCAAACCCAGCCCCAGCCAAACTGCAACAACAAAAAAATAGCCAGGCATTGTGGCATCCCCTATATACAGGTGTATAGTCCCAGCTACTCGGGAGGCTGAGGCAAGAGAATTGCTTAAGCCTAAGAACTGGAGGTTGCTGTGAGCTGTGATGCCACAGCACTCTACCCAGGGCAACAAAGTGAAACTCTGTCTCTAAAAAAAAAAAAAAAAAAAAAGACTACTTTTTATCTTTTTTGGCCATAGAATTGTAAATTGTGCATTAAATGAACTGAGTTTACAATTTAGTAGGGAATCTTTGCTAAAGCTTTTGCTTTACAACAAGGCTGTAAGTTTCTTCATGAACATGCCCAAGATTTTATCATGTGTGGTGTTTGGATTCATTAGGAAAAAAAGTTTCTGAATGCAAATGCTTCTCTTGTTTTCTCTGTTCAAAAAAAAGCACCACCCCCTCCAAGAAACAAAACTTGTTCAGGTTTGCATTTTCATATATCAGAGTTGCTTAAAGGAAAGCATAGTGGAAAATGAAATTTTAATTGAAAACCTATGATTAAAACTTACCTGAAAAGAAGCCTTCATCTTTTTCTTAGGTAAGCTACGTTTTCCTGGATGTGAAAATAGGGCGTTGCACTGCTCTTAAGTAATACAAGAAGGTGAAATTCAGTGATGCGATGATGAGTGAAGTAGAGTCTGACCTGGTACTGCCACTGCTTCAGTGTTGGCTTTGACCAGGGTATGATCCCTTAATCTTCTCTCTGAGCTGATTCTGGTTGTGGTTTTTCCACACAAGTCTGTTGTAACCTATTTGGAACTGGTTTTATTATGTATAATTGTTTCTACTATATTCATTTGAATTACTTACACTTTCGTATTTTCCTTAGGTTGAGGTGAAAAATCTGGCTTTGAAATCGTCCTGGAGGACCACATCATTTCAGTCCTGAATCTGGTTCAATTCTCTTTTTTACTTAATATTGCATTAAAAATGTTTTGTTAATAATTAACCGTGGCATTTGTTTTGGTAAAACCTTTGAGCTTTAACAAGAATTATTAAAATATTAGTTATTATGTTTTTCTTTTGATATATAAAAAATTCAATATTTTAAAATCTATAGCATATACCATTTCAAAAAGTTAGCTTTGTGCTATCAGAGAATGTACTCTGGATTGCTAAAATGAGCTAAAGTATTGGAAAACATCTATCTCAGCAGAGGCACTTAGAACTTGTCATCCTTATGATTTTTTCTTTAGCCCATATTTTCACCAGCCTGCCATTTAAACACCATGAATAATCTTCACATTTCCATATAATCACAAGAACAGTTCTTTGCCAGAAACATTTATTCTTAAAATTTACTTCATTGTTTCATAGAAACTTTAGTAATAACCAGAATAATTCAAGACAGTTTAGCAAACTCTTAACAGCAGAAAGAGCTTATTAAAATAACTTTTTTTTACATAGTTAGTGTTTTATTTCATCTCTTCATTGCTTGTTAGTTTTGCTTTCTCCAAAGAAAGATGTATGGCTCATGGGGAATCTTTACAAGTTGATAAATTTGTCGGCTCGGCGCCTGTGGCTCAAGTGGCAAAGGCGCCAGCCATGTACACCTAAGGTGGCGGGTTTAAATCCAGCCCGGGCCCACCAAACAACAACGATGACTGCAACCAAAAAAAGTAGCTGGGTGTTATGGCGGGTGCCTGGAGACTCACTTGAGCCCAGGAGTCGGAGGTTGCTGTGAGCTGTGATGCCATGGCACTCTACCCAGGGGGACAGCTTGAGGCTCTGTCTCAAAAAAAAAAAAAAAAAAAAATTGTCTCCTGGACCAGGATACTCTCCCATGACTGTGGGCTGACCCTATCTCTCTAAGTTGGATCTTGGGTACAATTTCCAGAATGACCTGAGCCAGGGCTGCATTTCAATCTCTCCAGCATCTCTATCCTCATGCCCAGAGTTTGGCCTTCCTGTGCATCTGTGATCCAGACAGTCTCAGAAAGGAGCCATCTGACTACAGCAGATATCAACAAATGGGTCACAGTATATGGAAGGAGCTTTTTTTTTCTAAGGTGTTTCTAAGCAATTCTATAAACAGGTCCATGTTTCATATAGTTTGCAAAGTGATAAAATCTCCACCTCATAGGCAGATAAATGCTTTCTTTTCTAAATAGAAAGCCTGGTTCCCACCTTACCACCTACTTCATTTTTTTAATGAACTCTAACCCAGGTTTTTTCTGAGAGCTTCTATACCTCAGTCCAGCAGTTCTCAACCTGTGGGTTGCGACCCATAGGAACTGTATTAAAGGGTCGCAGCATTAGGAAGGTTGAGAACCACGGTCTTATTCCTTAAGGGATATGCAAACTTCTGTACTAATTTTCCTGTTTTATGTACTTCTACACTGGGCCTCACATCCTCTGCCAATACAGATTCTCCTACTTCAGCCAGCTTGGTCAACTATAAGTAGGGTTCTAAAGGCTGGGCACAGTGGCTCACACCTGTAATCCTAACACTCTGGGAGGCTGAGGTGGGTAGATTGCCTGAACTCACAGGGTGAGACCCTGCCTCTAAAAATAGCCAGGCGTTGTGGTGGGTGCCTGTAGTACCAATTACTTGGGAGGCTGAGGCAAGAGAGAATTGCTTGAGCCGAAGAGTTTGAGGTTGCTGTGAGCTATGATGTCACAGCACTCTATGGAGGGCAACAAAGTGAGACTGTCTCAAAAAAAAAGAAAAAGTAGGGTTCTAGAGAGCAAGCCAAAAAGTTGGGATCAAATGAGTATATCCTTCTAAAGAAATCCATACAGTTGTTAAAGTTCATATAGTTATGAGTTGAGGCTGAGAAGTACCAATGTTGTGTACCATGCTGAAAACCAGCCCTATGGCCTTATAGTGCAATACTTTTGTTGTGAGATAAGATGCTAATCCCTTTCAGTTCTCCGGGGAGTACAGTTTAATCAGATGTTGTACTTCTGTTGGATAACCTGTGATGGGACAAGCTTGGTGACTCCTCACATAATTAAATACACAGCGATAACAAAATACATAGCCAGAGGTGGCAAGAACAGTATCATTCACCCGGGTTTTACGGCATAGTGGGCACACGGTCTTCAATTTGGGTAACAGGGGAGAATCAGAGTTGTAGTCCAGGTGTACAGGTGGTGGTGGAGAAGGCAGGGCAGTCAGTGATTTTATGGTTTCTTGATTTTCAGATGAGTACCACCAGTCAAGGAACTGCAGGAAGAATACACCCACAGAAAGGCCAGTAGAGAGAGATAAGGCAATGCCCCCCACAGCTTTCTTCAGAGCTGACTTTATCTTCTCACTAACACTGTTGGAAAGAGAGAACAAGTAGGCAAAGAGAAACTGTTTATTTAGATTTAATCATAGAACGTCTCATGTAAATGCAATTCATACTTCAGATTAGAAATCACTGATGTTGGCTCGGCGCCTATAGCTCAACCGGCTAAGGCGCCAGCCACGTACACCTAAGGTGGCAGGTTCGAATCCCCAGCCCGGACCTGCCAAACAACAATGATGGCTGCAACCAAAAAATAGCCGGGCATTGTGGTGGGCACCTGTGGTCCCAGCTACTTGGGAGGCGGAGGCAAGAGACTCGCTTGAGCCCAGGAGTTGGAGG
>CAUYTI010014794.1:0-20339 GCA_963575145.1 Galago senegalensis | reverse complement strand
CCAGCTACTTGGGAGGCGGAGGCAAGAGACTCGCTTGAGCCCAGGAGTTGGAGGTTGCTGTGAGCTGTAATGCCACGGCACTCTACCCAGGGGGACAGCTTGAGGCTCTGTCTCAAAAAAAAAAAAAAAAAAAAAGAAGAGAAATCGGGTATCCCTGACATTCTTTGTCCCAGTAGCACAACCCTCTTTCATGCCTTCCTTCTCCCCATGCCTCATTCACCTGCTTCCTTAGGAACCTGCCAGAGCCGTACAGAACCATCCTCTGAGGTGGTCAGCAGGAGGCCTGAAGCTTCTGATACAGCAGCTGCACTGACTGGGCCACTGTGTCCCAGCAGGGTATGTGTTTGGTATACCTAGGAGGAAGGGATAAAGATGGGCACAGGGGTGGACACAGAAGAAGGCTGTCCCACATGACTTCCACTTCTCCCCCTACCCCAGTCCTTTCAGAGAACTCACCAGGAGTGGATGCCATAGCCGTGTGGTCCCATCCAGTCCAGCAGTCACCACCAGGAGCTCTGACCCAGCCTGTCCAGCTGATAAGACACAGAGACTGAGTGGGAAGAAGGGGGGGAAAGGGAAGAGGCAAGGCAGGGTGTAGTGGCTCACGCCTGTAATCTTAGCACTCTGGGAGGCCAAGGGGGGCAGATTGCTTGAGCTCAGGAGTGCAACACCAGCCTGAGCAAAAGAGTGAGACCCTGGTCTCTAAAAATAGCCAGACATTGTGGTGGGCACCTGTAGTCCCAGTTACTTGGAAGGCTGAGGCAAGAGGATCTCTTAGACCCAAGAATTTGAGGTTGCTGTGAACTATGAAGCCACAGAACTCTACTAAAGGTGATAAACTGAGACTCTGTCTAAAAAAATATAGAAAAGAAAAAAAGAAAAGGGAAGGGGCAGCACCTGTGGCTCAAAGGAGTAGGGCACCAGCCCTATATGCTGGAGGTGGCCGGTTCAAACCCAGTCCCAGCCAAAAAAAAGAAAAGGGAAGAGGCAGCGGGGAAGAGAACGTGCCTGACATTAACTACCTGCACGGGGCTCCAGGGAAGCTGCACAGTGGCTGATGGGTCCTGAGTGAGCAGGGATGCTGGTCAGCTCCACGCCCTGATGGTCCCACACTTTTAAAGTCCCATCCCGGCCCACAGACACCACGTGCTCCTCCTGCCCCCAGAGTACAGAATGAGAGCAGGGTCATATCAAGTAAGACACAGCAAGTACAGGAAATAAGATTCCCTCCATAGAGGTGAGGGCTGGGTGTCAGGGGCTTGGAAGGTGTCAAGAACAGAAGTGACCTCAGAAACAGTGGGCCTGGGTGGCTCAGGACTGCAGGCCTGCCTCAGAGTCATGATATTAAGATGCTGTGTTTTCATGTTCCCCCCTCTCTCTCCTTAGCCTCCATACCACAATCCCATCCTAAGGATCTCATTCTTTATACTCTTTTTGCCTTTGGGGTTAGATACCCCAAAAAAGTTGTCCCAGATGACTTCCACTTCTCCCCCTACCCTAGTCCTTGCAGTGCACCCAGTCTCCCAAAGGAACCCCTAGCCCTTCCAGAGAGCCCCAGCAACTCTCCATTGCCTTCTCACCACAGCCACCACGGCGCTCACAGCACTCTGATGACCCAGGAATTGACCAAGCTGCTGTCCCGACTGTGGGTCCCAGAGCCCCACAGATCCATCACTGGAGCAAGAGATCTGCAGAGCCAGAAGTCAGAGGAGTGAGATTATCAGTATCCCTCCAGCACTTCTGTATGTTCACAACACAGTAGAGGGCAGTAAGGCTTGTGATTAAGAGCATGGGCTCTCCTGGGTTCAAATCCTAGGGCCACAACTCATTACTTTGTGATTTGGAGCAAGTATCTCTCTCTGAACCTTAGGTCTATCAACTATTTAATGAAGATAAACTGAGGACAGGTGTAGTAGCTCATGCCTATAATCCCAGCACTCTGGGAGGCCGAGGCAGGTGGATTGCTTAAGCTCAGGAGTTAAGACCAGTCTGAGTAAGAGCAAGACCCTGTCTCTAAAAAATAGCTGGACACCTGTAACCCCGGCTACAAGGAGGCTGAAGCAAGAGGATCTCTTGAGCTGAGTTTGAGGTGGCTGTGATGCTGTGAGCATGATGCCATAATACTCTACCAAGGGAACATAGTGAGATTCTGTCTCAAAAAAAAAAAAAAAAAAAAGAATATAATCTGATACTGCTGTTGTGGAGCTAAGTATAACATGCTTCCTGGCACACAGTGAGTATATAATAGTAACAGTAGCTGTTATACGTGTTATTAACATAATGTCAATTGAGAAATCCACATAAAGGTAAAAAATCTGTATTGCCAAGGAAAGATCTGGCTGCCTAGGAGGCAGGGGTAGGATAGATTATGACAAATCTATTCAACTGCTATTTCTCCTCTCTTTTGAGAATTTGGAGACTCTGCCTTGGGAAACTAGTCTTCCCCCATCCTGAGCACATAATTTGAGACTCATTTTGTGCCTTAAGGCCAAAGAAATCACAGCAATACCTTTTACCTGCAAGCCCAGAGCATCTCAAGCCCTAGAGATGTTCTGTGTTCTTGTTAAGAGCATGGACTTTCTTATAACAAAGTTTACTAAGCTCAGCTTTATCACTGACATGACCTTAGAAACGTTCTTTATTCTGTCTGAGCTCAATTTCCTTGTCTGTTAAACAGAGATGAAAATAATATCTACTTTACAGGTCACTGTAAAGATTAAGTGAGGCAATTTATGCAAAGAGCATAGATCAATGCCTGGCACACAGTCAGTGCTCAACAAATGTCAGCAATTACTATTATTAATGGGTACCAGAAAAAGGATGAGGTGGGGAGCATTGTCAAGGCCAAGGAACCCTGCTAGGTTGTGCCACCCCTACCCCTTCACTCACCAGTAAGTTGTCTTTGGTCCAGGCACAGCCAGTGACCCAGTCACGGTGACAGGAAGGGAAGGAACAAATCATAACGGGGGTTTTGGGTGTCCTCACATCCCAGCAGAGGAGATTCTGGAGGAGCCAAAGGAGAGGGAGCACTCAGGACCATAGAAGGAAGATGGGAACACCAGGGCCATTTCAGACAAGAAGTTTCGAGGAAAGAGGGAGTGCAAGGAAACACCAACAGACAGATCCACAGGAGATACAGCAAAGCAAAATGCAGGAGGAAACAAAGGGGAATTGGCCAGTAAGGAGTCTAGAAACCAGAGGGGCTATGGGGCTCAGGGGCTACTCCCTCTGCAGCTCACCTGATCCCTGCCCCCAGTGGCCAGTCTGCTTCCATCATGGCTGAAGCTACAGCAGCTCACAGGGCCATCATGTCCCCGGAGTTCAGTTCCATAGGGAAAGTCTTCTGCCTTGTGCGACTGCATCAGCAACTGCCTCGGCCACAGCCGCACCGTGAAGTCCTCTGCATTGGAAAGAGAGAGAGGAAGGCTTCCTCACAGAGGAAGCCAACAGGCCTGGGAGGCCAAGGACAAAGGCAATCATGGGGGCTGAGGGTGACATCGGAAGGCACAGAACCAAGGAAGGGGTGCGAAGAGTTACAGGCCATGGAGAGACCTTGGATGACGGTCAGTCACTGTGCGAGTACGCAGGACAGGAGCACCTAGCACTCCCAGCTCTGTCCCCACAGCCGTCTCTATCTCTGTCTAGTGCACTTCCCACGGTGGCCTCTCTAGCCCACCCACCCCCCATCTTCTCAAGTGCCCAGTGTCACCTCTACCTCACTTTCTGCAAGGACGAAGCCTCCTACCTAGGGAGAGCCAAGGCCATTCTGCACTTTCACCTCTCTCCTTCCAGGGGAAACCTGTTTCTTACACAGCAAATCCCCCACCAGGCAGAAACTCAAAGGTTCCTGGGAGTTTAAGATGAGGGTTAGGGAATGAGAAGCAACCCTTTAGACTGATTATGCTATAAAACAAAATCCCACATGTATGTGTGTATGCGTGTAACACATGTACACATAAACTGAAGAAAAGTATTAATATGTTGAAAGGGAACAATAATTCAGTAACCCTGCCCACTGTCCCACAGTACCTGAGGCAGAAGCCAAGAGCTCCTGGGAGGTGGCCAGTCCCAGCACGGACTTCTGGTATCTGGACAGGAACCAGAGGGACTGAAGGGAGCATTCCTTGAGTGTCCAGCCCTGCAAGGACCCATCTTCTGCGCCACTCACCAATACCCTGGGGCTTAGCCAGGCTAGTGCGGACACCGCCACATTCAGTGCTTGGCACTGAGCCTCCTGGGAACCTAGAGAATGAGAGAAAACGAGGCAGTAAGATACTATGAAAGGGGCTGGGAGGTGGGGGTAGCTTCCATCCAAAGGCTCAAAAACCCATCCATTCCCCTTGGGTACCTGAAGAAATTTTGTAGATCCTAATGCCATCTGCTCGGTACCCAACAGCCACCTGATCACCATCTGGGCTGAGAGCCACGGAGAGGGCAGGAGAGAGAGAAAGGGAGCCCAGGTATCCACGGGGCCGACCCAGAGACCCTGACCACACCTGAACCTAGGGGCAAGAAAAGGGCTTAAAGATCTCTCATCTCCATCCCCTGGCCCTCCCCCAACCCCAGAACTACAGATACTCTTCTCGTGAGTCCCACCATCAGAGCTCCTGCCTGGTCTTCTCAACAGAGGCCCCCACCCTCGCCTGGATACTCCCTGCCTTTGCTATCCCCTCTTCTATCCCACCGCCAGCCCTCGGGAAACTGACCTTGCCGTCCTCTCCAGCTGTCAGTAACTGGCACCCCTTACTCAGGAAAAGTGCAGCAGCGACAAAGCCCTGGTGGGCAGGGAAGGCCGCCAGTCGTGCCCCCTCTTCCCAGGCCCACAGCTCCACCGTCCCGTCCAGCCGGCCTACAGCCACAACCCGCCCAGCCATGCTGAAGGCCAAGGTTCGGACAGAGGGTCCTGTGGCCCCAAGCTCCTACATAGGAAGGTTGAATTAGAGATGTCAGGGCCCACTCTCAGCATAAGCCCAAAGTTAGCCAGAATGCTGATGTCTGTCATTCCCCACCCTCCACTCCAGTCCTGTGTTTCTTCCCCTAGAGGAACACATACCCTTCTTACCTTGGTGATTTTGAGCCCATCAGCTTGGAAAAAGCTAACGCTGCCAGCCCAGCTGCCTGTAGCTACTACCTGTCCTTCTGGATGGAAAGCAACACAGTTCAGGGACTTGGGACTGGTGTACTGGAAGGCCAGCTGCCCACGGACTGTGTCCCACAGCTGAAGGAGAGAAAGAAGGAATTGGGGTGCTGAACACAAGAAGGCTGAAATCCTCCAGGGTCCTCTTGGTCCTATGCCCTGCCCTCAGCTGCCCTCATGGTCAGCAGTTAGTACCCTCTGCCATGCTGAGAGAACAACCTCAGAGGGCTGACTCACAGTTTAGGGCCACTTTTACCAATGCAGTCACCTCCAGGCTGGGTAACCTGTGTCCTTCTGGATCTTTGAGTGCAGCATGGTTCAGCCTTTTGACTGAATCCAAATTTTACAAAACAAGTCCCTTTTTTTGTGACAGAGTCTTACTTTGCTGCCCTGGGTAGAATGCCATGGAGTTATACCTCACAGCAACCTCAAACTCATCTTCTTGCTTCAGCCCTCAAGTAGCTGGAACTACAGGTGCCTGCCACAACACCTGGCTAGTTTTTCTATTTTTAGTAGAGATGAGGTCTCACTCTTTCTCGGGCTGGTCTCAAACTCCTGACCTCAAGTAATCCATTTGCCTTGGCCTCCCAGAGTGCCAGGATTATAGATGTGATCCACTGTGCCCAGCCACAAAAAAATCCATTTCATAGTCTTACCTTTAGGCATCCTCCCAGGCACACAGTAGCCAGAAGCCGGTGGTCTGGGCTCAGGCAGCAGCCAGTGATTTGGTACTGGTGAGCCTTGGTCTGGAGCACTCTACCCCAGAAAGACAACATTAGACCCTGGGGGGGGGGGTTGCTTCCTCCTCATTCCTTTTCCCTCAGGGCTTCTAAGAAATGGGGAAGGCCCTCACTCCAAGCTGTGGAGCAGGAACACCTTACCGGCAACCATGCTGCAGGTCCCAGAGCTCCAGGAGCCCATCAAAGGCCGTAAGAAAGAGTGCATTGTCTGAGAGAAAGGAACAAGTGGAGATTCCATCACAGCCACTCACCACAGACTTCTCCTCCTATAAAAACAAATGTGGAAGCACAACTCAGGCCTCTCCATTCCCTCCATGTTCTGCTATCCCTGGCTCCAGCCAAAAAGGAGGCCAAGGCAAGAAGGGCTTGAGCCTTCAGCTCTCTGCATCCTCAGCCTCAGCACAGGTTTGAGTAGGGCCTCTTGATCCAAGTAGGGCTGAATCTTCTACCACACTCCAAACCCATACTTATTCCCCAAGTAACCAAAGACTTCTATGGGTCTGAGAAAATGAGATTATATGTGTGCACATATATGGAGTAGGGGATTATATGGGTGGGAAGGTGAGGGAGAGGCTGTGGCTCTAGGCCTCACCTCTCCAGCCTCATCTACTGTTACCCTCCATCAGCACCCTCTGCTGCAATATTTCCCCAGCAATTTACAGGGAACACTCCCCACCAGGCCTTTGGTCATGCTCTTCAACCCAGGATGTCTGCTCTCCATCCTAGGTCCTCCCATAAGTACACAAATCTTACAGCTCCTACTACTCTGTTTCCCCCAAAATAAGACACTGTCTTATATTTATTTTTTCTCAAGTAGACACACTAGGGCTTATTTTCAGTAGATGTCTTATTTTTAATTAAGTATAATACAACAATCTACATTTATTCAAATACAGTTAAGTCATCTTCTTCTGGAACCCGACAGGGGGAGCCGACCTTGTTGGTGGGGC
Source organism: Galago senegalensis (assembly GCA_963575145.1). Lineage (NCBI taxonomy): Eukaryota > Metazoa > Chordata > Mammalia > Primates > Galagidae > Galago > Galago senegalensis. The sequence goes on along the minus strand of CAUYTI010014794.1, from coordinate 13,512 downwards.
CAGGGCTAGTGATGCGTGAACTCCTTTCCCCTAGCCGTTCGCACGTGTGCAATAGGATGCCTGCGACTGCGGTTACCACACCGCACCTGTGCAAGTGTGAACAGCTCAGAGAAAGGAGCTAGGACAGATAAAAGGTATTCTAGTCTTCCTTATCGCTCTGCACCTAAATGCATCGTGTGGCTATGCAGATTTTACCTTGCATGTCTTATCTGCCAACAAAATTAACCAGCTGGTGGGCAATGACAATTGTCCTAAACCCTATATTCCTCACAGTGTTTACCACAGTGTCTTAAATGGAAGGTGTGCAGCAAACATTTGCTGTGTGATTGATGTTTTTGACCAGGTCCTTTGATCTGATATGAGGGAAATAAAATTGCTGAATCACTCAGGGCAGTAATAGGTGGGTTCGGACTGTATAAAGCTTCAGGGAAGTCTATTAAGGATTATCTCAAGGTCATTTCTGCCCTATCTTGATTGTCATACCTGCCAAGTTCTTAGATCCAACAGGTAAACTGTCCCATTGGCAGTGCCCACAGCTGCTCTTTGCCCATTGGGAGAGAAGGCCACAGCAGTGGGGAATGAGGAAACCGTTAGAGACAGGCTGGAACTAGAGAAAGCATCGGAAGAAAAGAAATTAGGGGATGAAAGCACACAGGAGTCTATTTCTGTATTTCTGTGCCTAAATCTCCCTTGCCTTGGTGATTCTGGTTTTTTTTTTTTTTTTTTTTTTTTTGACAGGGCTTGGTTTGAACCCTCCACCTCCAGCATATGGGGCCAGTGCCCTACTCCTCTGAACCACAGGCACTGCCCGCCTTGGTGACTATGGTTTGCCCTTATTCTCTAGTTTCAGAAAGGACTACAGCTTGCTCTCTGGTGGGCTTTCTAGGGTCTGGGTCAAGGGTCTTACTTTTGCTGATCCCCCATAGCCTGGGGTTTATTAAGCCATCGTAGCATGTGCTGGATGTGCCAGCGCTGAGAGAGCAGGGGGGCCTGGCGGCAAAGTGGCGAGTCGGGAGGCTGGTTGGCTGCCTGCTGAAGCAGGAGTAAGGGGTACTGGTTGAGGATTGAAGCCTGCTGCCTCAGAAAGGCACAAAATACAGCAACATCGGCCTCTTGTTCCTCTTTGGGGACTGAAGAAGCTATAAGAGAGATTAAGTGTCACCAGGGAGCCAGCCTGGACCCCATTAACCCCAACAACAAATAAAATCATATGGTGCATCTAAAATAGTTAAGTCTTAAAATGTGGCCCTGTGGCCACATATTAGGAATGCCTGTTAAATGTACAAAGCTTTGGGCCCCACTCTAGACCTAGGGAAGAGAATTCGGGGATTCCATTTGAAAAAACTGCCCAGATAATTTTTTTTTTGTTTGTTTGTTTGTTTGTTTTTAGATAGAGCCTCAAGCTATCGCCCTGGGTAGGGTGCTGTGGCGTCACAGCTCACAGCAACCTCCTACTCCTGGGCTCAAGCGAGTCTCCTGCCTCAGCCTGCCAAGTAGCTGGGACCACAGGTGCCTGCCATAATGCCTGGCTATTTTTTTTTTTTTTGGTTGCAGCCATCATTGTTGATTGGCAGGCCCGGGCTGGATTCGAACCCACTACCTTAGGTATATGTGGCTGGTACCTTAGCCACTCAAGCCACAGGCACCAAGCTGATAATTTTTTTTTTCTAATTTTTAAAGCACTGATACTTGAACAATTTGTCTATGATGTTCCTTGATGTAGGTTTTTGGGGGTTTTTTGTTTTGTTTTGTTTTTTAGTTTTTATTGTTGGGGATTCATTGAGGGTACTGCCCAGATAATTTTATGCTAAGTAAAGTTTGAGAATCTCTGGTTGAAGAGATCTAGGCAAAAATTCTCCTGAGAATCACTTGTTCACCCTCTTGACATATTCAATTCAAAATGGGAAATTGACTGCTTTTTCCCATTATACCTCCCCCAAGAGAACACTCTGGAAACCACCCAGTCACTCATCTCACCATAGAGGGCATGAGCCTCCAAGAGCTGAGAGACCAGACCCAACTCCAGGTGTGCCGCCAACACGTGGAGATTGGTAAGGAACTTTGAAAGAAGGCCACAGTTCCCACTCTGAAGCTGAAAAGATTAGATCGGGTTCATTAGGAATGAGAAGAGGCTGATGAGGAGGAATACTCTAGTTTAAGATTCTGCCTATGTAGCCAGGACTTTGACTCAGGGGTCAAAGGCCTTCAAGGAGGGCTGGAAAATGGAAAGAGGGAGTTTGGGAGCAGGGTAATGGCAGTGGTGGCAGGGAAAGTGGTAAAGGGGAGTAGGGTCTCAGAATAGCGAAAGCAATTGCTTGGGAAAAGGTGTCTGTGGGGTCCAGGGACAAACCAGGTGGTAAGGCAGGTCTCCCAGAGCCTCACGAGGACAATTTCGGAAGGTGCCTGAGGCATCAGGGTCACATGTCTTCCAGAGCTGAGCTGTAAGAACAGACATTGGGGAGGGCTCAGACCAACAGCATCCCCAAGAGCCTATCACAAAAGCCATGGGAAGACATCACACACTGGGGTGGCAGATGAGGCGACCAGCAGATGGGGAGCCCCAGTTGGGGGTCTGACTTCTAGGTCCAGGCCCTTCACTCAGTGCCTGGGTTGACATGGGCTGCAGTCACCTGCAATGAGAATGTGTGCTGTGTCCTCCAGCCCTGGCCTCTTCCCATAACGACATTTAGCTGCTGTTCTCAGGGGCCCATCAGGGAGGCAGAGTCGGGCACCAGGTCGCTCCAGAGGGCCTTCCCCTAGCAAACTGTTCTCACATGAGGGAGGAAAAAGAAAGAGGGAAAAGAAGGAGTGTCTGTCAGCAAACATCCTGGCACAGAAGTGGGCTCCCATTCACACCTCAAATAGTTGTAACTAGAGCAGCAGACCACATAGGCTGTGGAGACAGGTGTTGGGGTCACACGTGGGGCCCTGGATCAAAGATAGGAAGGCACAGGAGGTTATTGGGAGCACAGTTAGGGGCATCTGTACCTGCGCAGACTCTGAACGAGGTAAGCAAATGGGCCCATGGGGTAGGGCTCTCCACTGTTGCCAGCAGCCACTGCTTCTTCCCAGACCTTGGTCCCCTTGGGTAGTAACCGCCATGCACTCAGCACTGCATGCAGCTGGTCCACAGTCAGACCTGAAAACCCGAATGCTCTGAAGCCTCACCTAACCACACCATGCACCCCTCTCCACACACCTGCTCCCTCTCTGCACAGCTTGCTGAGACTCCAATGGAACCAGGTCATCTGATCCCCAGGCCCTCAGTCTCCCAACCCGCTCTAACCACTGACCACTACGTGTGGCCTCAAGGGTGGCCAAAGACTGGGGAAGGATGTCGGGCCCATGCTCTTGCTCCAGGGTACTCAGGATGTGCTGCAGCAGCAGGGGCACAGTGGCAGGCAGAGTCCGGAGTCTTTCAGACACCTAGCATGGTAGGGCAGGGCTTCAGTCAGAAGCAAGAAAAACAGCTTTGGTTGTAGGGTAGAAAGGGGCAGCAGAGGGCACAGTGGGATGGGATGAAAAAGTAAAGAGCAGCAGTGGGAGAGAAATGAGGTTGGGCAGAGGAAGACGGTGAGGACGGAGATGAAAAGGAGACAAGCTGAATGAATGGGCAGTGGAATTCAGACCTGTTCATACAGAGTGAAGAGCCTCAGGTGATCAGTGACCAGGCGCAGGTAGAGTGGCAGGCCCGAGCCCCGCTTCACGAGCAGCAGCTGCATCTGATGAAACCCAAAGAACCAGTGTGGGCACCAGGGAGCCTGCCCATAGCCAGCCCCTGCCCCAGCACCAGGCCCACTGCAAGGCGGCTCGCCCTGGCCCAAGAGTTCCCAGCAGGGGACAGGCCCATGGTATCATCTCAGGACACAATCTTCCCTTGCCCACACCATTCTGCCCAGGCAGCCCTTGTCAGGGAAACCCATGGCCTAGTCTACCCTATTGAAAGCCACCACTTTACACATCTGCTCACCCCAACAGGCCCTGAGGGGCCATGTACCAGGGGGAAAGGCTGAGTAATGTTATCAGGAATCATAGTTATCTTGTTAATAATTTCCCTGGCACATAATTTCTGAGAAAGGTTTCTCAGCCCACTCACCCACCAGCCCTGGCCTAGATCCAACCTGGTTGTTAAAAGGCGACTCCTCCAGCCGCTTTCCATACAGAGCCAGCTCCTCTCTCACTAGCTGGGCCCGGGCAGATGGCTCCAGAGGTCCCAAGGGCACCACATGGGCACCCTGGCTTTGCTCAAGTGTCTCTCCCAGGCCTGCATCACTAGACACACTTAGCACCAGGTGTACCCACTGTGAAATTTGGGAAAGGGGCAGGAAGGTAGAAAGAAAACCATTATTAAAGAGGCCTTATCCTCTCTACCACATCCCTCCTTCTCAGCCTGCCTCCCACACCCACCTCCTTCTCTCACTCACCCGGGGAATGTTCTTTGGGATCCAGTCTGAGATCAGCTGCCCATTCTGGTCCACCAACCTGTCGGCCCCATCAATGATCAGGACCAGAGCCTGGGCAGGTTGGAGGCACTGAGCAGACTTGGGCAGCAACTGCTGCTGCAGCTCCCACACTAGGCCTCTGCACATAGAGAGAGGACAGAGTCAGTGAGAGAGAAACACCAGGGCAATACCATGGGGCACCAGAAAGGCTGGGCCACAAGAAGGTACACACCTGTAGGTGCTGGGGAGGACACTAGGTTCTTTCAGCTGGCTATGCAGATAGGTACAGAGGCGTCTGAGCAGTGTGAGGGCAAGACCCTGGTCAGGGCGGGCCCCTGAAAAGTGGAAGAAGACTAAGGGCGCCACCTTGGCCCCATCAGGAACCTGCAGTGCCGACACAAGGGACGCCTGCAGAGGAAGAAACAGAGAACATGGTCACGTTATACATGCATGAGGTCCATGTGCCCCACCTCCTTAGTCCACATGGTCCTTCTTTCCCTCGACCCTCCTGCCCAGGCCCCTGTGACTTGGTACCAGGAAAGCCGTCTTGCCCTGTCCTGACTGCCCAGTCACGAGGCTCAGTCCCCCGCGGGGCAACACCAGCTGCTGTACTGTGTCCTGAAGAAGGCGTGGTCGGGCAGAAGTCTCTGGCTTCTGTAGCTGTTGGAAGGTGGTCTGGACCAAGTCATCATCTGGGATGGACATTGGCTGCTCCAGCTGGACCCCAGGCTGAGGGCACATGGAACAGTGACCTTTCATATTAGCATGTTTCTCAGAAACTCCCAGGCCTAAAACTCTTAGAGCCCACACCAAGTTACTTCCTCCCCAGGACTACCCAGACCACCCTCCTCTTCTCTGGCCTTTCGCACTCCTGCTGACCTGTAGGTAAAACTTCTGGATCATATTCCACAAATCCTGAAGAACCAGCTGCCCAAACTCCTCCAGCCCCCCAACGTAGGGTCGGCCAGCTGCTACACCACCCCACTCACAGGGATATCTGTGGGCAGAGCAAGCATAAGCAGAGTCAGAACAGGCCTGCTCCCCCAGCACATCTCTCTGGACAAATACCCCCTACATCCCCCAGCACACCTGCGGCAGGTAATCTCTTTCTGTCTGCTCAGGTAGCTCTTCAGTTCTGAGATCCGATGTGCAGCCTCTTCAGACTCAGAAATAAAGTCAGATTTCCAGGCATCTGGCACAGAGCTGACCACGAAAGACCCCAAAAGTGGGGCTAAACTCAGACCTCAGCCTCCTTCCACTAATCAGACATTGTCCATGGGCACACAGAGTAGTGATCTCCTGACTTTAGCTCCAAGGCTGATTTAGGGCTGTAAAGGCATGCTCTTTGACCTGTTTCTTATAGTGTTCCCCTCATATACTCTGAAGTTGGGAAAAAAAGAATGGGTCTACCAGGATTTTGAGGAGGAGGATGACCTGACCACGGAGGCCACAAAAAGTACCTGAGGAAGCTGGAATCCCGGAAGTAGATCAGAGCTGGGGCAGAGGGCTGCAGGCATTGGTCCCGACTCAGGAATTGCATCACTTCCATCTCTGTCACAGAGCGCCCTGAAGGGTACTGCTGAGCCTGCAGTGAGGACAAACACTAGAAGGCTCAGTCCTAGGTCACACTGACCCCTCCCTCCAGACCTGCTGGGAGGACCCCAGTGCTCCTTCATCTCAGCTGTGTTCCTCCCTCCCTCGTGCCCTCCAGACACAAACAATAAAATATACTAATAGCCAACATTTGTAGAATGCTTGCCATATATTACACAGATTTTTACAGATTTTTGCCATGTATTCTACAGAATTTTAATTCTGATAATAACCCTATGGTATAGATGTCATTGCTTCCCTTTAATATGTGGGCAAATTGAGGATAAGTTAGATTAAGCTGCTTCCCACAAAGCCACACAACCTGCAGATAACAGAAGGGAAAGCAGAACCCAGATCCATCTTATGGCAATACCAAAACAGACCTACCTACTAACCCCAGAGGGATTTCTCAGAGGAATTTCCTCACCTAGGACTTGGCCACACAGTATCTTCTGCCTATGTTTCACTTCAGGTCTCAAGGACCTGCTAGTATACAGTCCTAGGGTTCCTCACAAACTGTGGCTTCTTCCTACCCTTACCCTCCTCCGATCTCATCTGCCTTACCCAGTGGAAGTGTGGATGGTCAGGAAGGTTGTAGCTGGGGGGAACGTAGCCATAGCGGGAGCCCAGGATCCCCACAAACAGCTGTGAGTTCTCCACCTCCCCGAGGCATACTTCCAACTGTCTGTAGGCATGGTTACAGGGACATGCAAGAGTCACTGGGGGCAAGTTTTTTTGTTTGTTTGTTTTGTTTTGTTTTTGTAGAGACAGAGTCTCACTCTATCGCCCTTGGTAGAGTGCCGTGGCATCACATAGCTCACAGCAACCTCCAACCCCTGGGCTTAAGTGATTCTCTTGCCTCAGCCTCCCAAGTAGCTGGGACTATATGTGCCTGCCACAACACCCAGCTATTTTTTTTGTTGTTGTTGCAGTTCAGCCGGGGCCGGGTTTGGACCTGCTACCCTCGGTGTATGGGGCTGGCGCCCTACCCACTGAGCCACAGGCGCTGCCTTGGGGGCATGTTTTAAGAGAGCTCTCACCCTCATCCACTCTTGCAATCCCAACCCTGCCCATCTCACTGCCAGCACTCACACACCTGGTCCCTGACCCAGCCCCTCTTCTCTGTGGCCCCCACACCTGTTCTTCCGGGTCTCCTCCTCAGTGACGCCCCAGCGCAGGTCAATGCCATGAACACTGATGCGGTGGGGAGCCGCCCGGGCCTGCAGTGCTGGCAGCACAGACCTCAGCAGCAGGTCCCGCTCCCCGTGCATATCTCGGAATGTGGATGAAATAAAAAGCCGGACGCTGCGCCATCTGGAGTTTAAGCAGAAGGCCGGGCTCAGTCTAGGGATCAGCTCTCCCACCCAATCCACAGTCACTGCTGTGATCACTCTTCAATACTGACAATGAGCCAGGTATGACAGACAGCCCACAGGTGCTCTATAGGCCTCCAGACAATAACCTGGTCATAGTCTCAACCACAGTGCCCTAGAATTTAAACCCCACTTACCATTTCTCGTGCACTCTTCCTTTTTCAGCTAATCATTATTATGAACTTACTATTGTTCATGACATTGCTTGAGGTAAGCATTATCCATTCTTGATCCATTTTACTGATCAAGAAATTACAGTTTTGGCTCGGTGCCTGTAGCTCAAGCGGCTAGGGCGCCAGCAACATACACCACAGCTGGCAGGCTGGAATCCAGCCTGGGCCTGCCAAACAACAATGACAACTACAACCAAAAAAAAGCCAGGCACTGTGGCAAGCACCTGTAGTCCCAGCTACTTGGGAGGCTGAGGCAAGAGAATTGCTTAAGCCCAAGAGTTGGAAGTTGCTGTGAGCTGTAATGCCATGACACTCTACTCAGGGTGACAGCTTGAAACAGTCTCAAAAAAAAAAAAAAAAAAAGGGAGGCGCCTGTGGCTCAAAGGAGTAGGGCGCCAGCCCCATATACCAGAGGTGGTGGTTCAAAACCGGCCCCAGCCAAAAAAAAAAAAAAAAAAAAGAAATTACAGCTTTAAGAAATTAAGCAACTAGTCCAAGAATCAACATAGTGCTTGGCAAAGCCAGAATGAAAAAGCCAGAACCTGTGCTCCTAAGCCACCTGCCTAAGCCCTGGCTATGGTTGAGATATTTGCTACCCTCCCTGCATTCTAACTTCCTTTCCCCACTAAAGAAAGGAGCTTGTTCACAATCTGAGAACTTCTTTTGCTAGAGAAACCTCTGCCTCGGAAAGAAGAGATTAAACCCCAGAGAAAAGAATAAGCAGCATTTCAAAAGCCAGAGTTTCAATCCCAAAGCTCCCCTAGATTTTGACTGCAGCCTCTTCCAATTCACAAAAGCATAGAAATACAGACTGACCCTTGCTGGGAAACAGAAGCCAAGGGGCTTGGAGTATCCTCTTCCAATGGCCGGAGAGACAAGACCCCTATCTTTCCTGGTGGTGGTGGAATCTTGAATATTTTGTCCATTTGACCCACATGTTCCAGAAGACGGGAGGCCCCACGCTCTGCAATGAATCTGACATAAATAGTAACAAAATAAATAAGAGTAGAATACCAAAGGTCAGAATCCAAGAGGGCAGGGGGGACAAAGATATGGCCAGGTTAGGTCACCCAGTTAACCGAAACCTCTTAAAAAGATGAACATGGGCAGTGCCTGTCGCTCAGTGAATAGGGCACTGGCCCCATATACCGAGGGTAGGGGGTTCAAACCTGGACCCGGCCAAACTGCAACAAAAAATAGCCAGGCGTTGTGGCAGGCACCTGTAGTCCCAGCTACTCAAGAGGCTGAGGCAAGAGAATCGCCTAAGCCCAAGAGCTGCAGGTGGTTGTGACCTGTGACATCACAGCACTCTAGCAAGGGCGACAAAGTGAGACTGTCTCCAGAAAAAAAGATGAACATAAGCAGACTTAAAATAAACAAAGCTGCAGAACCAATGAAACAAAGAGAAGAAAGTCAGCACTAGCCTCTCTTGCTGTGCATGGTGATCACAGGCTTGGGCAATGGACAGGTGATCTAGACTGATGTGTAAAGATTAAAGCCATTCTAGTCTGGGATTTATCAGCTCTTTACTAGCCAAAAAAGTTCCCTGGAAAAGGAAGAATGTGCACAGGGTTTCCTAAAAGGAGTTAGGAAGGCAACAGCCAAAGGAAAAGATGTGAGAGAAAACAAGTAAATGAGAGGCTAAGGGTAGAGAAAGAGATAAAATAAAAAGACTTCTGTAATTTGCATAAATATATGTGATTTTTCTCTGGATCAAAAACTAAAAAGAAGCCACATGATGTAAGCAACTCTTGAGTTGTTCCCTTAAAAACAAACAGTGCAATCTCCCATGTCCTTTTTCCTCTTTGTTATCGGATAGAATACAAACTTGGCTGGATAGAAAGATGGCTAAAATTGAAGCAGCCATCTTGAGCTCTGAAGTACATGTGGATGATGGTGTGGTAAGACAGAAAGGGCCTGAGTCCCTTTGGCATTGTGTCGGCTGCTATGCCTGGACAGGTGTAAAAGAGGAATAAACTATCTTGCTTAAAAAAAAAAAAAAAGAATGAAGTAGGGACCAGATATTCCAGAGATATTTTTTAAAAGTCCCCAACCCCTTCAGTGTCCATCCTGTACTCACTTCAGTATCCCATCAGTACAGCCTGATAGTGTCACGTCATTGGGATTTGAATCTGACGATCTAGCAAAGGGAAGAAGCAGTCACTAACCATCAGAAACAATGCCTGGAATAGAGTCGCTGCCCGCTAAACCCTAAAATGGACAAACCCACTTGTGCACCTTAAATAGGGTTGTAGGCTAGGCTGGAGACTTCAGAGAAGGTTCTAGCATCTAAAGTGCTACAGACAGAGAAGTGCTACAAGAAAACAGAGTTGGGGAAGCATCTGGCGAGTGGTAATGTCCCACACTTTGCCAGGGGTAGAGAAGAAATATGGATTACAACTTCAGGCACTGGGCAGGGAGCGTAAGCATCCTTACATGTATCTTTCTCTCTTTAAGAGGACACCAACAAAGAGGCACTTGGAATTCACGTGCAGCCAGAAAAGTTCTTTGGCCACATTTATCATTTGCTCATCCACTGTTTCACCAAAAAGGATGACCCTGTCCACCTGTAGGATGAAAGGGGAGGTGCAGAGACTAAGAACAAAAGGACATGAAAGGTGCTAAAGAGCTCAGGATATCAAGAGATGAGATCTTAGGGAGGCACTTGGGGCTCAGTCGGTAGGCGCCAGCCCCATATACCGAGGGTGGTGGGTTTGAACCTAGCCCTGGCCAAACTGCAACAAAAAATAACCGAGTGTTGTGGCAGGCACCTGTAGCCTCAGCTACTCAGAGGCTAAGGCAAGAGAATCACCTAAGCCTAGGAGTCAGAGCTTGCTGTAAGCTGTGACGCTACAGCACTCTACCTAGGGCATTAAAGTGAGACTGTCTATAAAAAAAAAAAAAAAAAAGATGAGATCTTAAAGACTAGGAGAGAGAGGACTGGGAAACTGTCTCTCCTGACAGCACTTAGAATGAGGGCAGCCTGGCTCGGCCCCTATGGCTGAAGTGAGTAAGGCACCAGCCATGTATACCTAAGCTGGTGGGTTCAAATCCAGCCCAGCCCACCAAATAGCGATGACGGTTGCAACCAAAAAATAGCCAGGTGTTGTGGCAGGTGCCTGTAGTGCCAGCTACTTGGGAGGTGGAGGCAGGAGAATCGCTTGAGCCCAGGAGCTGGAGGTTGCTGTGAGTTGCGATGCCACAGCACTCTAGGGCGACAGCTTGAGGCTCTGTCTCAAAAAAAAAAAAAAAAAAAAGAATGAGGGCAGCCACTACACCCTGATGGGTGTTGAGGAAACACATCAAAGTTGGGGCTGGGGGAGAGGCAGGGCAGGGGGAGGGGCAGTGCTGCACTGTAGTTGTCTCACTCAGACTCATAAGAGCTGTTAAGTTCTTAGGAATGTGGTGAGCAGTTGTTAAACATGGCTTTTATTAAAATTAAATAAGCTATATAAGTACTTATAACTCATCACTTCTTTTTTTTTTTTTTTGAGACAAAGTCTCAAGTTGTTGTCCTAGGTAGAGTGCTATAGCATCACAGCTCACAGCAACCTCTAACTTTTGTGCTTAAGTGATTATCTTACCTCAGCCTCCCAAGTAGCTGAGACTACAGGTGCTCTCCACAACACCTGGCTATTTTTTGGTTGTCATTGTTGTTTGGCGGGCCCGGGCTGGATTTGGACCTGCCAACTCTGGTATATGTGGCTGGCACCCTAGCTGCTTGAGCTACAGGCACCAAGCCACTTCCTAAGTATTTTACTACATTTTACTATTATCTACTCTTGAGCTCATTTACATCTACCATGTTGATAGCCTGAAATCAGCCACAGTTAAGACTCTTTATACCACAGAAATAAGTACAAATGCTATTAACCAAAACTTATTTTTCCAGAGAGTCAGCTGTTAAACATTTACCAGCACACCCCTAAGAGGCTGCGGGGAGAGGCACTGGCAGCTAGTAAGAAGCTGATCTTGTATGGTATAGGAGTTGAAAGGTCAGCTTCAAGGGGTCAAGAAAGGAGATATATTAGTTGCAGAGAAAAATGTAGGGAAGGAGAGAGTTTCTCCAGGAGTGGGCAATACTCACAGGAACTCTTTGGACAGCCAGAGACAACAGGTATTTCCCAAAAGTGTGCAGGGGCCATTCATGCTCTTCAACCAACTCCTGAAGGAAAAGTACTTGCATTACCCAGTTGCACAAGAGATCAATAAGCAACAGACATCAGAGTGTACATGGAAAACCTTGAAAAGTGTATATATCCATGCCTTTACTAAATATTTAGCTGATCCCAGGCTTCCATCCCTCATATATTTTTGAGTGAGGGTAGGTGTCTGACCCGAACTTGAGCCTGGAGCTTGATGGCGGTCTTCAGGATACCTTCCTCTGCCTTAAGTACCATATTCTTCCAGGTGCCTCTTCCGCAGAGCAGGAGATCTGCATGCTCTGCCCTTGCAATCATCATTCCAATCAACAGCAGCACATAGTTCAGGGGGGGCTGATTGGACAAACATCAGGATTAAATGCAACTTCCCCATTTTGGAATTCACCCTTGCCCACCCAGCCCTAGAGACAAAACACCTCCATTGGTTTGGAAGAAGGGAAAAGGGCACAAAATTCCCAGTTAGGAGGGTCAGCTTCGGCAGCTGACTGGGCAGGGGGTGGAGAAAGGCCAGGATCCCTGCTCAAGTTCAACACTGGGATATAGCAAGGTGATAGTACAACATATTTTAGCAATTAAAATTTAGAGAATTCTGAGTACTGGCAAATGTCAGATATTATAATTATAATCCCTAAACAGGGCCAGGCGCAGTGGCTCATGCCTATAATCCTAACACTCTGGGAGGCTGAGGTGGGTGGATTGTTTGAGCTCAGGAGTTTGAAACCAGCCTGAGCAAAAAAGCAAGACACCATCCCTAATAAAAATAGAAAACTAGTCAGGCATTGTGGCAGGTGCCTGTAGTCCCAGCTACTTGGGAGGCTGAGGCAAAGGGATCACCTGAGCCCAAGAGTTTGAGGTTGCTGTGAGGCAGGATGCCATGGTACACTACCCAGGATACCCAGTTTCACTCTGTCTCAAGGAAAAAAAAAAAAAAACAGGCCAGGCATGGGGGCTCACACCTGTAATCCCAGCACTCTGGGAGGCCATGGCAGGTGGATCGTTTGAGCTTACTTGAGTGCAAGACTCTGTCTCTAAAAAGAAAATAGCCAGGCACTGTGGCAGGCGCCTGTAGTCCCAGCTACTTAGAAGGCTAAGGAAAGAAGATTGCTTCAGCCCAAGAGTTTGAGGTTGCTGTGAGCTAGGACGCCACGACACTCTACCAGGGGCAAGAAAGTGAAACTCTGTCTCAAAAAAAAAAAAAAAAAGGCTGGGCATGGTGGCTCACTCCTATCATCCTAGCACGCTGGGAGGCCGAGGTGGGTGGATTACCTGAGCTTAGGAGCTTGAGACCAGCCTGAGCCAGAGTAAGACTCCATCTCTAAAAATAGCCAGGTGTTGTAGTAGGCGCCTACAGTCCTAGCTACTTTGGAGGCTGAGGCAAGAGAATCATTTAAGCCATTAAGGGTTTGAGGTTACTGTGACCTATAATGCCACTGCACTCAAACCCAGGGCAATGAGTGAGACTGTCTCATAAATAAATAAATAAATAAAATATATGTATATATACCGGCTCGGCGCCTATAGCTCAACCAGCTAAGGCGCCAGCCACGTACACCTAAGGTGGCGGGTTCGAATCCCCAGCCCTGACCCGCCAAACAACAATGATGGCTGCAACAAAAAAATAGCCAGGTGTTGTGGCGGGCGCCTGTGGTCCCAGCTACTTGGGAGGCGGAGGCAGGAGACTCGCTTGAGCCCAGGAGTTGGAGGTTGCTGTGAGCTGTAATGCCATGGCACTCTACCCAGGGGGACAGCTTGAGGCTCTGTCTCAAAA